>CM061028.1:50328154-50452464 GCA_030763125.1 Hippophae gyantsensis | reverse complement strand
ACATTTTTAAATATTTTTTTAACATTTTTTTACTCATTTTTTCTCTCTCTATCCTCACCTATAAATACCCCCTTCCCTTTACTTCAAAACACACTCTTCAAAACACACTTCTCTTCTTTCTTTCTCTTTTCTTAGATTTTTAGGTTTTTTAGTTTTTCTAGTTTTTAGCTTTTTTTTTTAGTTAATTTCTCTTAGTTTTAGAGTTCTTCCCTTTTTGGGAAGAACTAGTTATGTTTTTGTAATATATTAGCTTTTGATTCAATAAATGAGTGCAAATTCATTGGAGGTTTTTCCGAAGAATCGAATAGTCAAGTTCGTATGATTTATTTTTCTTTTACAGTTATTTTTTATGCTTTTATTCTTACATGTTATATTTAATTTGTCCGTGATTAAATTTAACTTTGCTGGTCAAGTTATAAACATGATGTAATAATAATTGCCAGTTATAAGCCATAAATATTAAATAGGTAAAAATCTCTAAAATGAATTGATTTATTTTTATTCAAGATTTTATATTAAGAATGTTAGGAGAGAAATATATTATTTTTCATTACAAACTTAAATTAAAATTAGATTTTAAGGTTTAGTTATCCTATTCGATTAGAGAGGCTCTTTATTTGTTGGTACAATCGCCCAGAGGTTGGGAAATTAAGCTCTATTTCAAAAGTTTTTATAAGAATTATTATCCTCAAAATGTATCGACAACATGTTTTCAAGAAGGGTTTTAAAACTTGAAAGTTAGTACTCGGATACCTAAATTCTAGGTTTAATTTGGACACCTCAATAAAGCTTTAAATCATTTCCAACTCTCACCGCGTGCGCATTTAAATGGTTCATTTTCAATCTCTTAGAAAGAATTAATTTAATTAACCAAATTAGTTATCAACCCCACCCATAGGTGTTAATTGATTTGTTTAGTTAACAAAGAATATCTAACCCACCAAAGGTATTCATACAAAAAAGAGAGAATCTAATAAATATCAATTCATATATTTAATAACCTAACAATATGAGCAAGCATAATTAACTTAGTTATTATATCCATAAATACCTGATCATTATAAAATGATAAAATTTGCATAAATATTTATTGAATCTATGTTTATTTTTATGTAAGTAGATTAAAAACACAAAACCCCAAAATATCGACAGATGTTTAGGATTTAATTTCGCTTAAAAGTTTGAATAATAAATTAAAAAACCACATACATTCCTTCCTTAGATCGAATTGGGAGTATACTTATCATTTTCTACTAAATGATTCGCACTTGGTGAGTTTTATAAATACATAAACCAAATGAACGGGCAGGATCGGCGATGTTTGCCTGGGCCGATCGCTTTTTGGCGCCATGGCGATGCATGACCGTTTTTGGGCGCTACGGAAGGAATAATGTTTTTAAATTATTTATCAAAATTTTAAAAACTTCAGGTTGTAAATAATTGTGATTTTTTTATTAAAAAAATTTAAAAAAATAAAAAATTTTTAAGAGCCAGAAAAAGTAAAAAAAAAATTCAAATTTCAATTTAATAAAAAAAAAAATATAGCATGAATAATAAAATACCTTGCATTTTGAAATTGGAAGTAAAAAAAAAAGTAAATAGATTTTAAATTAAATTAGTAAATAAATAAGAATAGAAAAAATAAAAAATTAAAAAAAAAATTAAAATTAAAAAATAAAAATAAAAAAAATAATAAAAATAATAAAAATAATAAAATCAAAAATCGTAACAAAAAATAAAAAAAAAATCAAAAACCTTATTTTCAATTTTTTTTATTTTTATTTTTTATTTTATTTTTGTTGTTTTTTTTTTTCTTTTTCTTTTTTTTTCTTTACCTTTTTCAATTATTTTTTTCAATTTATTTTATTTTATTTTTTTATTTTTTATTTTTTGGCTTAATTTTTATTTTTTCTTTTTCTCTTTTTATTTTTTTTATTTTTCTTTTACTTTTCCAATTTGTTTTTATTTTTGGTTTAATTTTTTTTTTTTTTTTTTTCAAATTTTTTTTTAACTACTTTTTTTTTAATTTTCGCTTAAGTTAATGAATTTAGGTTTTTAGTAACTTAATTTACTAACTTATATTAATTTTTAATTTACTAACTTAATTAAATTTAGATTTTCATTAACTTAATTAACCTACCTTTTTATTAACTTAATTAACTTAAATTTTAACTTAACTTAACTTAATTAACTTAATTTTAATAGCATGAAAAAGGGTAACATCAGCGGAGTTCCTTATTTGGTGAGATCAGTTCTCGAAGCCTTCAGGCCACTAGTCTTTTCCTGGAACGCTGTTTGTTCAGAGGATGGTTTTTAAGGAGCCTTTGCCCCACCATTCTTTTCCGGGAGCACTCTGGTTAATACTGATTAGCGTTATTTTAACTTAAAAATTAAAAAAAAAAAATTTTCAAACTATCTCCAAAATTTTAAAGCTTTAATTACACCCAAGCGGAGTTAGTTGTTTTGTTTGATCTAGGTGCTAATTGTGTTTTTGATGCCTTTAATTATTTGATTTGTACCTAGACATGGATTATCTAAAACTCACAAGCATGTTCCTAGTTTTAAGTACGTAAAAATTTAAAAATCCATAGGACATGATCGAAAAAGTATAGGTAGACAATCTTGTCTTACTTGTAGGTTTGATTGACTCAATGATGAGTGTGGGACATTGAGTTTACTTAAAAGCAAGTAATCCCCAAGTTACGCCTTGCTAAGACGTTAAACTAAGCGCTGGATGGGAGGCAACCCCATCATTTTTAGGTAATTTTTTGTTATTTGTTTTATATACTTAATTTTATTGTTTATTTTAGTTTAATTATATCGCGAATAATTTTTAAATTGTTAAAACTAAAAATATTTGTTGAGTTGTTAGAAGTTCGTTGTTAATCTACGTATACACTTTTAATGATTAATATGATGAATGATAACACTACATTTCTCCATTACTAATTACACATTCTCAAAGAAATAGGTAATTTTTCTTCTCTTTTCTCTTTATCTTTAATTTACGCTTGTTACATTGAGGACAATGTAAGTTCCTCGTAGGTTGGGGGTGGTGAAAAGTTACCATAGCTTAATTAGAAAAGAAAAAAAAAAAGATTTAACAATTTAAAAAATTAAAAAAAAAAAAAACAAAAAAAAATTTATTAATTTTTTTCTTTTTTATGTTCACATCTTCCATTTTTTATGTTTGGTTTTATTTTTGTTTTGTGTGATTTAGTAATTTTGGAATTAAAAAAAAAAAAAAAAAAAAAAAAAGTTCTCCCAAAGAAATTTATCATTTCTTTAAATCAAATTTAAGTAAATAGTTAAGTCTTTTGTAATCGTTAGATTAATTTTTTGAAAACATATCATGAAATATTATGTGAAATTATTTTTGATAATTAGTTAATTTTTGTCATAACTAGTATTTCTTGATAAGATGTGAGAAATTATATTAAACCCAAAATCGGCATTTATGAATTTGTTTTAGTGGAACTACCTTTGTCAGAGATATAATTTGAGCCTAATTTCCTTTATTCAGAGTGAAATATATATTTTTTTCTACCCAAACACATTTCTTATTTCTTCAAATTCTTAAGATGATCTCTATAGGCATTAATAATATTGAATGTATGAATTTTTCTCATCTTAATAAAGAGTGCTCATGGTATATTTTTTATTATTATTTTTGTTTAGATTAAATGATTTGAGTAGAAATTGATAGTATATGCTTTTATCTCATTCGTGCATGATCATATATAAAAAAGAGAGACATATCCAGAGGTTACCTAAACCAAGATCTAAACAAAAAAGCCACAAAATTAACCATTCACCAAAAATCCTTAAAAAAAAATGTACAATCAGCATTACATTGGGTTGACTCTCTAAAAACATGATATATATTGAAAAGTATCTTCTAAAAAATATAGAGATAAAAGAATATATAGTATAATCTACATACATATGACCAGACACCCAAAATCCAAAAAAAAAAACAAAAAAAAAATGTACAATGTTTGGCATACAAGGGTTGACTCTCCTCAAAAAATGATATATATTGAAAAATATCTTCTAAAAATATGTAGAGAAAAGAATATATAGTATAACGCATATATGCCTATGACTCCACATTGCTTAGAAAGTTGTGAAGTAAGAGCTAATTACTGAAAAAGAAAGATATAGGAAGTAATTCCCTAAAAAGTCATTGCATCGTCTTCATTTGTAAAAAGGCATATATCTTGAAATTTTTTCTTAATGAGTTTTGATTTATGCATGAAAATAATTTTTACATATATGATATCTTTATAATTTATACATTTTGATTCCTTCCATGAGATCAATGTCAAAATAATACTTTGAGCCTTTCTTCTTTATACATATGCGAATATATTAGTTCATTTCTATACATCAACTCTTTCGCATATAAATTAGTATGAGTGTTTGAACCCATAGGATTAGGGTTTTGAGAGTATTGACTTGTGAGGAATAGAGTCAGTTTCTAAGCGGAGTCGGATTTATGACACTGAAATTGGGTGAAATTAAATTGATACATTTTTGATATGAAATATGAGAAAATGATCACTAATTATTATAATAAATCATGATTGTTTAAAAAGATTAAAATAACTTATGCTTGAGATTTTAATTATGATCTTAAAGGAGATTAAAAGTGTATGAGACATTTTTTGTGATACGTTGTTTTCTTTTATTCTTAAACGTTAATTTTTTGATTTTGTTGTAATTTTAGTTTTTAAGTTGATTGTTGTTATTATTTCTTTTAATTTTTACATTTAGTTCAATGTTTGTGGGTATCATTATCGAAAACCCTCACGAGACTCAAACTCACTAGGGCAACTCAGGTTTAAAGTGCTTGTTGCGATAGGCTAAATGCAACCTGTCAATCTACGGAAGTGATTTAGGATAGTTTAATTTTAGTTTTTATCGGCTTCTCTTGCTAAGGACTAGCGAAAGAAGACTGTCAGGTTGTGGATGAGTGCTAATAAAAGCACTAAAATAACCATCATTTTATGCACATTAATTGATTAATATATATATATATTTATATGTTTTATCATATATTTATATATATTTGTCTTTTTCGGAATCACGGGTATTTTTATTGTTTTTCGTCGGAGTATTTTATTTAAAAACGCAACTTAAAGACACAAAGAGGAATACTGAAGCAATACATCACAAATATATTAATAAATAAATGGAAAAGATCAAAAAATATGGAAAAAATTGGACAAAATGGGTCAAAAGGGTCAAAATGTCAAAAAGGAGAGATCACAATGTGTGTACGCCGTACTGAAATGTGTGCGCCCGGCCGCGCACGAGCCCGCGCTACAAGATGCCCGGAAAGGCGCGCGGCATACTTGCGCGCGCGGCTCCTCCAATCCGCGCGTGCCCATGAGCCATGAAGGCATTCACGCGCGCCGGCGCATGAGCGCGGCATACAGAATACTAAGAGTCTCTCAGCGCCACGCTGCGCCATTTTTCACGCAGGGCCCCCTCAGCGCGCCCCGACGCCTTTTCGCCCCATTTTTCACGTGCAGCCGCCAATGACGTCATGCGTCGCCGACGTCATTAATGACATCAAGACACCCCAATACGCGTTTTTACATTTTTAAATATTTTTTTAAACATTTTTTACTCATTTTTTCTCTCCATCCTCACCTATAAATACCCCTCTTCCCTTCACTTCAAAACACACCTTCAAAACACACTTCTCTCTTCTTTCTTTCTCTCTTTTCTTAGATTTTTAGGTTTTTTTAGTTTTTCTTAGTTTTAGCTTTTTTTAGTTAATTTCTCTTAGTTTTAGAGTTCTTCCTTTTTGGGAAGAACTAGTTATGTTTTTGTAATATATTAGCTTTTGATTCAATAAATGGGAGTGCAAATTCCGCTTGGAGGTTTTCCAAAGAATCGGGAATAGCGTCAAGTTCTGTAAGGATTTTATTTTCTTTACGCTATTTTTTATGCTTTATTCTTACATGTTATATTTAATTTGTCCGTGATTAAATTTAATCATGGCCATTTAGTAAACATGATGTAATAATAACGTTGTTATTGCCATAAATATTAAATAGGTAAAAATCTCTAAAATGAATTGATTTTATTTTTATTCAAGATTTTATATTAAGAATGTTAGAGAGAAATATATTATTTTTCATTACAAACTTAAACCCGAAAATTAGATTTTAAGGTTTAGTTATCGATCCATTCGATTTAGAAAAGGTTTCTTTTATTTGTTGGTACAATCGCCTCAGTTAGAGTGAAGCTCTATTTCAAAAGTTTTTATAAGAATTATTATCCGAAAATGTATTGACAACATGTTTTCAGAGTGGTTTTAAAACTTGAAAGTTAGTACTGGATAACTAAATTCTTAGGTTTAATTTGGACACCTCAATAAAGTTTAAATCGCTCTAACCCCACTCAAAGGTGGCATTTAAATGGTTCATTTTCAATCTCTTAGAAAAAGGAATTAATTTAATTAACCAAATTAGTTATCAACCCCACCCATAGGTGTTAATTGATTTGTTTAGTTAACAAAGAATATCTAACCCACCAAAGGTGGTATTCATACAAAAAGAGAGAATCAATAAATATCAATTCATATATTTAATAACCTAAATAATATGAGCAAGCATAATTAACTTAGTTATTATATCCATAAATACTCCACTGCTTTAATAGATAAAATTTGCATAAATATTTATTGAATCTATGTTTATTTTTATGTAAGTAGATTAAAAACACAAACCCCAAAATATCGTGACAGATGTTTAGGATTTAATTTCGTTTTTAAAAGTTTGAATAATAAATTAAAACCACATACATTCCTTCCTTAGATCGACCTTAGGAGTATACTTATCATTTTCTACGAAATGATTCGTGCACTTATGAGAGTTTTATAAATAGATAAAACCAAAGTATCGGGCAGATCGGCGATGCCTGCTCGCCCCGATCAATCACCTTACCCACATTCATAGCTACTCAATTCTTCCTATTCCATGTAGTTCCTATATTCCTACCGTTAGCCTAATCAATATGCGCTATTTGGAATCAGATCCTTGGTTGCTCTAAAAATATATTATCTCTATCCAACTAGGCGTTTTTTGAATTTAGATATAAAAAAACCGTAATTTGACTTTTTATTGTGTTTTTCAGTAAAAATCCGCAAATAAAGAACAAATTTTCCTATCTCACGCCTTGCGTTTTCTTCCAATATTGTTGTCGCTCATTTCGTATTTATATTTTGCTTTCGCATTTTACTTTAAATTCTTTTGTATCTTTTCTTTTTATTTTATTTACGTGTTTAATCTATCTTTTGTTCTTTGAAAAACCAAGAGAGCTATTGCAATTCACAAGATAGAAAAATAAGTTAATAATTTTGGTTGTAACTTTAAATTGGTATAACTTTTAATTCATGTATAGAAAGCGGTATTTTAATATATAAAGTCGTAGTCTGCTTTCTATTCCTAAAAACACAACGTAGCATTATTGTTGTTCCCCTTTTTTTGAGCCCAAATTCCTTCATTGATCCTACTGATCAACTTGTAAAAGTTTTTTTGCAAATTATTGTCATTTTTTGTTACTTTTGTTCCTTAGGGCTTCTATTCCGATCACCTTAACCATATTCATAGCTATTCAATTGTTCCTATTCCATGGAGTTCCTATATTCCCATTTCGCTTATGTGAACGGATACGCTGTCATTTGGAATCGATACTTGGTTGCTCTAAAATACATTATCTCTATGCATCAAGGCGTTTTTTGAATTTTAGATTTAAAAAACTGTAATTTGAGTTATTATTGTGTTTCTCGAAAGTAAAAATCCCCTAATAAAGAAAAAAATTATCCTACCGCAAGTCTTGCATTTTCTTCCAATTTTGTTGTCGTTTTTTTATATTTATATTTCTTTTCCCTTTTTTCTTTAAATTTTGTGTATCTTTTTCTTGTTCTTTTATTTATGTGTTTAATTTATCTTTGTTCTTAGGAAAACCAAGAGAGCTACTGCAATTCACAGTATCGAAAACAAAGTTAATAATTTTGGTTGTAACTTTAATTGTTATAACTTTTAATTCATGCATAGAAAGGAGTATTATAATATATCAAATCGTAGCTCGTTTCTATTTCTAAAAACACAACGTAGCATTATTGTTGTTCCCCTTCTTTTTGAACCCAAATACCTTCGCTTATCCTACTGACCAACTTGTAAAATTTTTTTTGCACCTTGTCGCGTAGTTTTTTGGTTTTGTCCTTAGGCTTCTATTCTGATCACCTGAACCATATTCATAGCTATTCAATTGTTCCTATTCATGGAGTTCCTATATTCCCAGTTCATTTGCCTAATGGATACGCGTCACTTGTAATCAGATCCTTGGTTGCTCTAAAATAGATTATCTCTATGCAACTAGGCGTTTTTGAATTTTAGATTTAAAAAAATTGTTATTTCATTTTTGATTATGTTTTTGAGTAAAAATCCCCTAATAAAGAACAAATTTTTCCTACCTCAAGTCTTGTGTTTTCTTCCACCCCGTTGTCGTTCTTTTCGTATTTAGATTTCGTTTCGCATTTTTATTTAAATTCTTTGTATCTTTTTCTTGTTCTTTTATTTCGTGTTTAATCTATCTTTTTCTTCGAAAACCAAGAGAGCTATTGCAATTCACAAGCTCGAAAAAAGTTAATAATTTTGGTTGTAACCTTAAATTGTTATAACTTTTTAATTTATGCATACAAAGAAGTATTATAATATATCAAACCGTAGCTCGTTTCTATTCCTAAAAACACAACGTAGCATTATTGTTGTTACCTTCTTTTTGAACCCAAATTCCTTCGTTTATCCCACGACCAACTTGTAAAAGTGTTTTTGCAAATTGCGGCGTTGTTTTTTGGTTTTGTTCCTTAGGCTTCTATTCGATCACCTTAACCACATTCATAGCTATTCAATTGTTCCTATTCCATGGAGATCATATATTCCCAGGGCCATAGGATGAGTGCTCAAAAAGCACTAAAATAACCATGATTTTAGGCACATTAATTGATTAAAAATATATATATTAATATGTTTTATCATATATTTATATAAATTTGTCTTTTTCGAATCAATGGTGTTTTTATTGTTTTTCGTGTATTTTCACTTAAAAACGCAACTTAAAGACTCAAAGAGGAATACCGAAGCACACATCACAAATATATTAATAAATAAATGGGGAAAGGTCAATAAATATGGAAAAATTGGACAAAATGGGTCAAAAATGTCAAAAGAGAAAAATCGTGCCGTCAAGCGCGCCGCTTCATACCAGTTACGGCTGGGCCGTTACTTACCTTCCTCCTGCGCTGAACCGTTTCATCCGCGGGGTACTGTTTTCATCCGCGGGATACCGTTCTTCCGCTGGTACTGCTCATCCGCTGAGACAGCTGGCCTTACTGCCGATGACGTCCGACGCCATTAATGACATCAAGAATTCCAATACGCGTTTTACATTTTTTTAACATTTTTTTTACTCATTTTTTCTCTCCATCCTCACCTATAAATACTCCCTTCCCTTCACTTCAAAAAACACACCTTCAACACACCTTCAAAACACACTTCTCTCTTCTTTTCTTTCTCTCTTTTCTTAGATTTTTAGGTTTTTTAGTTTTTCTTAGTTTTTAGTTAATTTCTCTTAGTTTTAGAGTTCTTCCTTTTTGGGAAGAACTAGTTATGTTTTTGTAATATATTAGCTTTTGATTCAATAAATGGGAGTGCAAATTCCGCTTGGAGTGTTTTTCAAAGAATCGGAATAGCATCGAAGTTCTCAGAATGATTTTATTTTCTTTACGCTTATTTTTTATGCTTTATTCTTACATGTTATATTTAATTTGTCTGTGATTAAATTTAACTCGTCATGCCGTTTATAAACATGATGTAATAATAACGTTGTTATGCTTGCAAAATATTAAATAGGTAAAAAATCTCTAAAATGAATTGATTTTATTTTTTATTCAAGATTTTATATTATGAATGTTAGAGAGAAATATATTATTTTTCATTACAAACTTAAATCGAAAGAATTAGATTTTAAGGTTTAGTTATCCTGGTCTAATTTAGAGTAGTGCTTTTTATTTGTTGGTACAATCGCCTTGTAGTTAGAGTGAAGCTCTATTTCAAAAAGTTTTTATAAGAATTATTATCCGAAAATGTATTGACAACATGTTTTCAAAGTGGTTTTAAAACTTGAAAGTTAGTACTTGGATAACTAAATTCTTAGGTTTAATTTGGACACCTTGAATAAAGTTTAAATCGCCTAACCTTCACCAAAGGTGGCATTTAAATGGTTCATTTTCAATCTCTTAGAAAAAGGAAATTAATTTAATTAACCAACTTAGTTATCAACCCCACCCATAGGTGTTAATTGATTTGTTTAGTTAACTAAGAATATCTAACTGCACAAAAGGTGGCATTCATACAAAAAAGTAAGTATCAATAAATATCAATTCATATCTTTAATAACCTAAATAATATTTAGCAAGCATAATTAACTTAGTTATTATATCCATAAATACTCCACTGCTTTAAATGATAAAATTTGCATAAATATTTATTGAATCTATGTTTATTTTTATGTAAGTAGATTAAAACACAAAACCCCAAAATATCGTGACAAGGATGTTTAGGATTTAATTTCGTTTTTAAAAGTTTGAATAATAAATTAAAAACCACATACATTCCTTCCTTAGATCGACCTTTGGGAGTATACTTATCATTTTCATTTAAATGATTCGCACTCTTGTAGAGTTTTATAAATAGATAAAACCAAAGTAACGGCATGATCTACATGCCTGCCTGATCAAGTTTTTGTCAGCGCTACGCTGCCGGAAGGAATAAGCCGCTTTTTAAATTATTTATCAAAATTTTAAAAACTTTTTGTGCTGTAAATAATTGTGATTTTTTTTTTATTAAAAAATTAAAAAAAAATAAAAAATTTTGTTGTTTGTGAAAAGTAAAAAAAAAATTCAAATTTCAATTTCGTAATAAATAAAAAAAAATATAGCATGAATAATAAAATAATTTTGCATTTTGAAATTTGAAGTAAAAAAAAAAGTAAATAAATTTTAAATTAAATTAATAAATAAATAAGAATAAAAAAAATCAAAAATCAAAAAAAATCAAAAAAAATCAAAAAAAATAAAAATAAAAAAAATAATAAAAAATCAAAAAAATCAAAAAATCAAATAAAATCAAAAAATCAAAAATCAAAAAATAAAAAATCAAAAAAAATCAAAAAAATCAAAAAATCAAAAATAAAAAAAAATCAAAAAATCAAAAATAAAAAAATCAAAACTTTATTTTCAATTTTTTTTTTTATTTTTTTATTTTTTTTGTTTTTTTTTTTTTTTTTTTTTTTCTTTTACCTTTTTCAATTATTTTTTTTCAATTTATTTTTTTTTTTGGCTTAATTTTTATTTTTCTCTTTTTCTCTTTTATTTTATTTTATTTTTTTTTCAAATTTTTTAACTACTTTTTTTTTTTTCGCTTAAGTTAATTAACTTAGGTTTTTAGTAACTTAATTTACTAACTTAATTAATTTAATTTACTAACTTAATTAACTTAGATTTTCATTAACTTAATTAACCTACCTTTTTATTAACTTAATTAACTTAAATTTTAACTTAACTTAACTTAATTAACTTAATTTTAATAGCATGAAAAGTAAACATCTAAAGGAGTTCTGTCTACGAGACTAGTTCCTGGAAGCCTTTGTGCCACTAGTCTTTCGAACGTTGTTCCGCTCTGGTGAGGATGGTTTTTAAGGAGCCTTTGCCCCACCATTCTTTCCTGGGAGCACTCTTGGTTAATACTGATTATGTTATTTTAACTTAGATATTATAGTAAAAAAAAAACCAAAAAAAAAAAAATTTCTGAAACTATCTCCAAAATCTTAAAGTTTTAATTACAATCTCAAGAGTTAGTTTCTTTGTTTGATCTAGGTACAATTGTGTTTTGATGCCTTAATTATTTGATTTGCACCTAGATGTGGGTTATCTAAAACCCTCAAGCATGCCCCTAGTTTTTGGTACGGAAAAATTTGAAAATCAATAGGCATGTTTGAAAAAGATAGGTAGACAACCTTGTCTTACTTGTAGGTTTGATTGACTCAATGATGAGGGACATTGAGTTTACTTAAAAGGCAATCCCCAAGTTACGTCTTGCTAAGACGTTAAACTAAGTTACTGGACGAGGCAACCCATCATTTTAGGTAATTTTTTTGTTATTTGTTTTATTTGTTTAATTTTATTGTTTATTTTAGTTTAATTATATGTGAATAATTTTTAAATTGTTAAAACTAAAAATATTTGTTGAGTTGTTAGAAGTTCACAAAGTTAATCGTATTCGTATACACTTTAATGATGAATATGATGAATGCACCTGCATTTCTCCATTACTACTTACACATTCTCAAGAAATAGGTAATCTTTCTTCTCTTTTCTCTTTATCTTTAATTTACAATTGTTACATTGAGGACAATGTAAGTTCTAAGTTGGGGGTGGTGAAAAGTTACCATGCTTAATTAGAAAAAAAAAATAATTTAACAATTTAAAAATTCAAAAAAACAAAAACAAAATTCAAAAAAAAAATTATTAATTTTTTTTTCTTTTTTATGTTCACATCTTCATTTTTTCTGTTTGGTTTTATTTTTCTTGTGTGATTTAGTAATTTTTGGAATTAAAAAAAAAAAACAAATTCTCACAAAAATTTATCATTTCTTTAAATCAAATTTAAGTAAATAGTTAAGTCTTTTGTACTGTTAGATTAATTTTTGAAAACATATCATGAAATATTATGTAATTATTTTTGATAATTAGTTATTTTTTGTCATAACTAGTATTTCTTGATAAGATGTAGAAATTATATTAAACCCAAAATCGGTGTTTATGAATTTGTTTTAGTGGAGACTACCTTTGTGAGATATAATTTGAGCCTAATTTCCTTTATTCAGAGTGAAATATATATTTTTTCTACTCCAAACACATTTCTTATTTCTTCAAATTCTTAGATGATCTCTATAGGCATTAATATTGAATGTATGAATTTTTTCTCATCTTAATAGAGTGTCAGATATTTTTTATTATTATTTTTGCTTAGATTAAATGATTTGAGTATAAATTGATAGTATATGCTTTTATCTCATTCGTATGATCATATAAAAAAAGAGACATATCTGGGTTACCTAAACCAAGATCAAACAAAAAGCCACAAAATTAACCACTCACCAAAATCCTAAAGAAAAAATGTGTACAATCTGTACAATGGGTTGACTTCTAAAAAATGATATATATTGAAAAGTATCTTCAAAAAAATAGAGAGATAAAGAATATATAGTATAATTTACATACTATGACCCGCATTACCCAAGATCCTAAAAAAAATGTGTACAACTGCATACATGGGTTGACTCTCTAAAAAATGATATATATTGAAAAATATCTTCAAAAAATATAAAGAGAAAGAATATATAGTATAATCTACATACTATGACCCACATTGCTTAGAAAGTTGTGAGTAAAGGCTAATTACAAAAGAAAGATATACGAAGTAATTCCCTAAAAAGTCATTGCACTTTCTTCATTTGTAAAAGGCATATATCTTGAAATTTTTTCTTAATGAGTTTGATTTATGCATGAAAATAATTTTTTATATATGATATCTTTATAATTTATACATTTGATTCCTTCCATGAGATCAACGTCAAAATAACACTTTGAGCCTTTCTTCTTTATACATATGCGAACATATTAGTTCATTTCTATACATCAACTCTTTTCGCATATAAATTAGTATGAGTGTTTGAACCCATAGGATTCAGTGTTTTGAGAGTATTGACTTGTGAGGAATAGAGTCGAAGTTAATTCAGATTCATGACACCGAAATTGGGTGAAATTAAATTGATAAATTTTTGATATGGAATATGAAAAAGATTTTCAACTAATTATTATAATAAATCATGATTGTTTAAGAAGACTAAAATAACTTATGCTTGAGATTTTAATTATAATCTTAAAAAAGATTAAAAAATATGAGACATTTTTTGTGTTATGTTGTTTTCTTTTATTCTTAAAAGTTAATTTTTGATTTTGTTGTAATTTTAGTTTTTAAGTTGATTATTTTTATTTCTTTTGATTTTTACATTTAGTTCAATGTTTGTGGGTATCATTATCAAAAACCTCACGAGACTCAAACTCGTCCACTAGGGCAACCTAGTGGGTTTAAAGGCTTGTTGCATAGGCTAAATGCAACCGTGTCAATCTACGGAAGTGATTTAGGATAGTTTAATTTTTAGTTTTTATCGCTTCTCTTGCTAAGGGACTAGCAAGAAGTTCGTCAGGTTGTGATGAGTGCTCAAAAAGCACTAAAATTACCATGATTTTATGCACATTAATTGATTAAAAATATATATATTTATATGTTTTATCATATATTTATATAAATTTGTCTTTTTCGAATCACGGGTGTTTTTATTGTTTTTCGTATTTTCACTTAAAAACGCAACTTAAAGACTCAAAGAGGAATACCGGAAGCAATACATCACAAATATATTAATAAATAAATGGGGAAAGGTCAATAAATATGGAAAAAATGGACAAAATGAGACAAAAATGTCAAAAAGGAGAAAATCGGCGCCGCTTACAAGGCCGCTTCAAATACTAAGCTTAAATACCAGTCATTGCTAAGTTCAAGGCTGAACTGCTTCATCCACGGTACTGCTTCATCCGCTGGATATCGTTTTATCTCATGGGTATCGCTCATCCGCTGCAAGGTGCTCGCCCGTGGACCATGCCGACGTCATTAATGACATCAGCAATTCCAATACGCTTTTTACATTTTTTAACATTTTTTTACTCATTTTTTTCTCTCCATCCTCACCTATAAATACTCCCTTCCCTTCACTTCAAAACACACCTACTAAACACCTTCAAAACACACTTCTCTCTTCTTTCTTTCTCTTTTTTCTTAGATTTTTAGGTTTTTTTAGTTTTTCTTAGTTTTTAGTTAATTTCTCTTAGTTTTAGAGTTCTTGCCTTTTTGGGAAGAACTAGTTATGTTTTTGTAATATATTAGATTTTGATTCAATAAATGGGAGTGCAAATTCCGCTTGAGGTTTTTCAAAGAACGGAATAGCATCAAGTTCTGTAAGGATTTTATTTTCTTTACGCTATTTTTTATGCTTTATTCTTACATGTTATATTTAATTTGTCTGTGATTAAATTTAACTCACTGGCGTTGCTTATAAACATGATGTAATAATAACGCTTGTTATGCTTGCAAAATATTAAATAGGTAAAAATCTCTAAAATGAATTGATTTTATTTTTTATTCAAGATTTTATATTAAGAATGTTAGAGAGAAATATATTATTTTTCATTACAAACTTAAATCGAAAATTAGATTTTAAGGTTTAGTTATCCTGCCTAATTTAGAGTAGTGCTCTTTTTATTTGTTGGTACAATCGCCTCGTAGTTAGAGCGAAGCTCTATTTCAAAAGTTTTTATAAGAATTATTATCCGAAAATGTATTGACAACATGTTTTCAAGAGTGGTTTTAAAACTTGAAAGTTAGTACTCGGATAACTAAATTCTTAGGTTTAATTTGGACACCTTGAATAAAGTTTAAATCAGCCTAACCCCACCAAAGGTGGCATTTAAATGGTTCATTTTCAATCTCTTAGAAAAAGGAATTAATTTAATTAACCAAATTAGTTATCAACCCCACCCATAGGTGTTAATTGATTTGTTTAGTTAACAAAGAATATCTAACTCCACCAAAGGTGGTATTCATACAAAAAAGAGAGAATCAATAAATATCAATTCATATCTTTAATAACCTAAATAATATGAAAGCAAGCATAATTAACTTAGTTATTATATCCATAAATACTCCAATTGCTTTTAACAGATAAAATTTGCATAAATATTTATTCAATCTATGTTTATTTTTATGTAAGTAGATTAAAAACACAAAACCCCAAAATATCGTGACAGGATGTTTAGGATTTAATTTCGTTTTTAAAAGTTTGAATAATAAATTAAAAACCACATACATTCCTTCCTTAGATCGACCTTGGGAGTATACTTATCATTTTCACTTAAATGATTCGTGCACTTGCGAGAGTTTTATAAATAGATAAAACCAAAGTAACGGGCAGGATCGGCGACGTCGGTTCTGCCCCTATCAAGTTTTTGGCGCCGTTGCCGGGGAAGGAATAGCGTTTTTAAATTATTTATCAAAATTTTAAAAACCTTTTGTGTCAGAATAATTGTGATTTTTTTTATTAAAAAATTAAAAAAATAATAAAAAATTTTGTTGTTTGTGAAAAGTAAAAAAAAAAAAATTCAAATTTCAATTTCGTAATAAATAAAAAAAATATAGCATGAATAATAAAATAATTTTGCATTTTGAAATTTGAAGTAAAAAAAAAAGTAAATAAATTTTAAATTAAATTAATAAATAAATAAGAATAAAAAAATAAAAAAATAAAAAATAAAAAATAAAAAATAAAAATAAAAAATCAAAAAAATAAAAAAATAAAAAAATCAAAAAATCAAAAAAATCAAAAAATCAAAAATCAAAAAATCAAAAAATAAAAAATCAAAAAATCAAAAAATCAAAAAAATCAAAAAAATAAAAAATCAAAAAATAAAAATAAAAAAATCAAAAACTTTATTTTCAATTTTTTTTTTTTATTTTTTATTTTTTTTTTTTGTTTTTTCTTTTTTTTTTTTCTCCTTTTACCTTTTTCAATTTTTTTTTTTCAATTTTTTTTTTTGGCTTAATTTTTATTTTTTCTCTTTTTCTCTTTTTATTTTATTTTATTTTTTTTTTCAAATTTTTTTAACTACTTTTTTTTTTTTTCGCTTAAGTTAATTAACTTAGGTTTTTAGTAACTTAATTTACTAACTTAATTAATTTAATTTACTAACTTAATTAACTTAGATTTTCATTAACTTAATTAACCTACCTTTTTATTAACTTAATTAACTTAAATTTTAACTTAACTTAACTTAATTAACTTAATTTTAATAGCATGAAAAGTAAAGATCTATGGAGTTCTCATTTGTGAGACTAGTTCCCGGAAGCCTCAGTGCCACTAGTCTTTCTTTGGGAACGTTGTTCGCTTTGCCAGGAGGATGGTTTTTATGAGCCTTTGCCCCACCATTCTTTCCTGGGAGCACTCTTGGTTAATACTGATTATGTTATTTTAACTTAGATATTATAGTAAAAAAAACCAAAAAAAAATTTCTGAAACTATCTCCAAAATCTTAAAGTTTTAATTACAATCTCAAGAGTTAGTTTCTTTGTTTGATCTAGGTACAATTGTGCTTTGATGCCATAATTATTTGATTTGAACCTAGATGTGGGTTATCTAAAAACCTCAAGCATGCCCCTAGTTTTTGGTACGTAAAAAATTTGAAAATCAATAGTGGCATGTTTGAAATAAAGATAGGTAGACAACCTTGTCTTACTTGTAGGTTTGATTGACTCAATGATGAGGGGACATTGAGTTTACTTAAAAGGCAATCTCAAGTTACGCCTTTGCTAAGACGTTAAACTAAGTTACTGGACGGGAGGCAACCCATCATTTTAGGTAATTTTTTGTTATTTGTTTTATTTGTTTAATTTTATTGTTTATTTTAGTTTAATTATATGTGAATAATTTTTAAATTGTTAAAACTAAAAATATTTGTCGAGTTGTTAGAAGTTCACAAAGAATCATTCAGATACACTTTAATGATGAATATGATGAATGCACCGCATTTCTCCATTACTACTTACACATTCTCAAGAAATAGGTAATCTTTTCTTCTCTTTTCTCTTTATCTTTAATTTACAATTGTTACATCGAGGACAATGTAAGTTCTAAGTCAGGGGTGGTGAAAAGTTACCATGCTTAATTAGGAAAGAAAAATAATTTAACAATTTAAAAATTCAAAAAAAAATTATTAAAAACAAAATTCAAAAAAAAAATTATTAATTTTTTTCTTTTTTATGTTCACATCTTCATTTTTTGTGTTTGGTTTTATTTTCCTTGTGTGATTTAGTAATTTTGGAATTAAAAAAAAAAAAAAGTTCTCACAAAATTTATCATTTCTTTAAATCAAATTTAAGTAAATAGTTAAGTCTTTTGTAATCGTTAGATTAATTTTTGAAAAGATATCATGAAATATTATGTAATTATTTTTGATAATTAGTTATTTTTTGTCATAACTAGTATTTCTTGATAAGATGTAGAAATTATATTAAACCCAAAATCGGTGTTTATGAATTTGTTTTAGTGGAGACTACCTTTGTGAGATATAATTTGAGCCTAATTTCCTTTATTCAGAGTGAAATATATATTTTTTCTACTCCAAACACATTTCTTATTTCTTCAAATTCTTAGATGATCTCTATAGGCATTAATATTGAATGTATGAATTTTTTTCTCATCTTAATAGAGTGTCGTATTTTTTTATTATTATTTTTGCTTAGATTAAATGATTTGAGTATAAATTGATAGTATATGCTTTTATCTCATTCGTGCATGATCAAGTATAAAAAAAGAGACATATCTGGGGTTACCTAAACCAAGATCAAACAAAAAAGCCACAAAATTAACCACTCACCAAAATCCTAAAGAAAATGTACAATCTGTACATGGGTTGACTCTCTAAAAAATGATATATATTGAAAAGTATCTTCTAAAAAAATAGAGAGATAAAGAATATATAGTATAATTTACATACTATGACCGCATTACCCAAGATCCTAAAAAAAAAAAATGTGTACAATCTGCATAATGGGTTGATTTCTCTAAAAAAATGATATATATTGAAAAATATCTTCAGAAAAATATAAAGAGAAAGAATATATAGTATAATCTACATACTATGACCCACATTGCTTAGAAAGTTGTGAGTAAAGGCTAATTACAAAAGAAAGATATAGGAAGTAATTCCCTAAAAAGTCATTGCACTTTCTTCATTTGTAAAAGGCATATATCTTGAAATTTTTTCTTAATGAGTTTGATTTATGCATGAAAATAATTTTTATATATGATATCTTTATAATTTATACATTTGATTCCTTCCATGAGATCAACGCCAAAATAACACTTTGAGCCTTTCTTCTTTATACATATGCTAACATATTAGTTCATTTCTATACATCAACTCTTTTCGCATATAAATTAGTATGAGTGTTTGAACCCATAGGATTCAAGTGTTTTGAGAGTATTGACTTGTGAGGAATAGAGTCGGCTTAATTCAGATTCATGATTAATCGAAATTGGGTGAAATTAAATTGATACATTTTTGATATGAAATATGAAAATGATTTTCAACTAATTATTATAATAAATCATGATTGTTTAAGAAGATTAAAATAACTTATGCTTGAGATTTTAATTATGATCTTAAAAGAGATTAAAAAGTATGAGACATTTTTGTGTTATGTTGTTTTCTTTTATTCTTAAAAGTTAATTTTTGATGTTGTTGTAATTTTAGTTTTTAAGTTGATTATTTTTATTTCTTTTGATTTTTACATTTAGTTCAATGTTTGTGGGTATCATTATCGAAAACCCTCACGAGACTCAAACTCGTTCCACTGTGGCAACCTAGTGGGTTTAAAGGCTTGTTGCATAGGCTAAATGCAACCGTGTCAATCTACGGAAGTGATTTAGGATAGTTTAATTTTTAGTTTTTATCGCTTCTCTTGCTAAGGGACTAGCAAGAAGTCGGGTTTGGGGTTGTGATGAGTGCTCAAAAAGCACTAAAATTACCATGATTTTATGCACATTAATTGATTAAAAATATATATATTTATATGTTTTATCATATATTTATATAAATTTGTCTTTTTCGGAATCACTGGTGTTTTTATTGTTTTTCAGGTATTTTCACTTAAAAACGCAACTTAAACACTCAAAAAGGAATACTGGAAGCAATACATCAGAAATATATTAATAAATAAATGGGGAAAGGTCAATAAATATGGAAAAATTGACAAAATGGGTCAAAAATGTCAAAAGGAGAAAATCAGGCCGTCATGCCGCTACCGCCGCTTCAAATTACGCTGCTAAAGACTGCTCATCCACGGGCCTGCCCATCCGCGCGAATCGTTTCATCCACGCGGGCGCGTACATTTCATCCGCGGATACTGTTCATCCGCTGGTACCGTTTCATCCGCTGTGACATTGCTACGCCCTCAGGATTGCCGACGCTATTAATGACATCAAAGTAATTCCAATACGCTGCTTTTTACATTTTTTAATATTTTTTTAACATTTTTTTACTCATTTTTTCTCTCCATCCTCACCTATAAATACTCCCTTCCCTTCACTTCAAAACACACCTTCAACACACCTTCAAAACACACTTCTCTCTTTCTTTCTTTCTCTTTTCTTAGATTTTTAGGTTTTTTAGTTTTTCTTAGTTTTTAGTTAATTTCTCTTAGTTTTAGAGTTCTTCCTTTTTGGGAAGAACTAGTTATGTTTTTGTAATATATTAGCTTTTGATTCAATAAATGGGAGTGCAAATTCCGCTTGGAGGTTTTTCAAAGAACGGAATAGCATCAAGTTCGTATGATTTTATTTTCTTTACGCTATTTTTTATGCTTTATTCTTACATGTTATATTTAATTTGTCTGTGATTAAATTTAACTCATTGGCCGCTTTATAAACATGATGTAATAATAACGTTGTTATGCTTGCAAAATATTAAATAGGTAAAAATCTCTAAAATGAATTGATTTTATTTTTTATTCAAGATTTTATATTATGAATGTTAGAGAGAAATATATTATTTTTCATTACAAACTTAAATCCGAAAATTAGATTTTAAGGTTTAGTTATCCTGCCTAATTTAGAGTAGTGCTCTTTATTTGTTGGTACAATCGCCCTCAGAGTAGTTAGAGTGAAGCTCTATTTCAAAAGTTTTTATAAGAATTATTATCTCAAAATGTATTGACAACATGTTTTCGTAGTGGTTTTAAAACTTGAAAGTTAGTACTTGGATAACTAAATTCTTAGGTTTAATTTGGACACCTTGAATAAAGTTTAAATCGTTTAACCCCACCAAAGGTGGCATTTAAATGGTTCATTTTCAATCTCTTAGAAAAAGGAATTAATTTAATTAACCAACTTAGTTATCAACCCCACCCATAGGTGTTAATTGATTTGTTTAGTTAACAAAGAATATCTAACTCCACCAAAGGTGGTATTCATACAAAAAGAGAGAATCAATAAATATCAATTCATATCTTTAATAACCTAAATAATATGAGCAAGCATAATTAACTTAGTTATTATATCCATAAATACTCCAATGTTTTTTTTAACAGATAAAATTTGCATAAATATTTATTGAATCTATGTTTATTTTTATGTAAGTAGATTAAAAACACAAAACCCCAAAATATCGTGACAGGATGTTTAGGATTTAATTTCGTTTTTAAAAGTTTGAATAATAAATTAAAAACCACATACATTCCTTCCTTAGATCGACCTTGGGAGTATACTTATCATTTTCTACGAAATGATTCGTGCACTTGCGAGAGTTTTATAAATAGATAAAACCAAAGTATCGGCAGGATCGGCGATGGTTGCTCGCCCGATCAGTTTGCCTAATGGATACGCGTCATTTGGAATCAGATCCTTGGTTGCTCTAAAATAGGTTATCTTTATCCAATTAGGCGTTTTTGAATTTTAGATTTAAAAAAAACTATAATTTGATTTTTTATTGTGTTTTTGAGTAAAAATCCCCTAATAAAGAACAAATTTTCCTACCTCAAGTCTTGCATTTTCTTCCAATTTTGTTGTCGTTCTTTTCGTATTTAGATTTCGTTTCGCATTTCTCTTTAAATCTTTGTATCTATTTCTTGTTCTTTTATTTCTGTGTTTAAGCTATCTTTGTTCTTCGAAAAACCAAGAGAGCTATTGAAATTCACATTATCGAAAAAAAGTTAATAATTTTGGTTGTAAATTTAAATCGTTATAACTTTTAATTCATGCATAGAAAGAAGTATTATAATATATCAAGTCATAGCTCGTTTCTATTCCTAAAAACAAAATGTAGCATTATTGTTGTTCCCTTCTTTTTGAACCCAAATTCCTTAGTTTATCCTACTGACCAACTTGAAAAAGTTTTTTTGCAAATTGTGGCGTTGTTTTTTGGTTTTGTTCCTTAGGCTTCTATTCCAATCACCTTAACCACATTCATAGCTATTCAATTGTTCCTATTCCATATAGTTCCTATATTCCCAGTTCATTTGCCTAATGGATACGCGTCATTTGGAATCAGATCCTTCGTTGCTCTAAAATAGATTATCTCTATGCATCTAGGCGTTTTTGAATTTTATTTTAAAAAAAACTGTAATTTGATTTTTTATTGTGTTTTTGAGTAAAAATCCCCTAATAAAGTACAAATTTTCCTACCTCAAGTCTTGCGTTTTCTTCCAATTTTGTTTTCGTTTTTTTCGTATTTAGATTTGGTTTCACATTTTTCTTTAAATCTTTGTATCTATTTCTTGTTCTTTTATTTCTGTGTTTAATCTATCTTTGTTCTTCGAAAAACCAAGAGAGCTATTGCAATTCACAGTATCGAAAAAAAAGTTAATAATTTTGGTTGTAACTTTAAATTGTTATAACTTTTAATTCATGCATAGAAAGGAGTATTATAATATATCAAGTCGTAGCTCGTTTCTATTCCTAAAAACACAACGTAGCATTATTGTTGTTCCCCTTCTTTTTGAACCCAAATTCCTTCGTTTATCCTACTGACCAACTTGTAAAAGTTTTTTTGCAAATTGTGGCGTTGTTTTTTGGTTTTGTTCCTTAGGCTTCTATTCCGATCACCTTAACCACATTCATAGCTATTCAATTGTTCCTATTCCATGGAGTTCCTATATTCCCAGTTCGTTTGCCTAATGGATACGCGTCATTTGGAATCAGATCCTTGGTTGCTCTAAAATATATTATCTCTATGCCACTAGGCGTTTTTGAATTTTAGATTTCAAAAAAACTGTAATTTGATTTTTTATTGTGTTTTTGAGTAAAAATCCCCTAATAAAGAACAAATTTTCCTACCTCAAGTCTTGCGTTTTCTTCCAATTTTGTTGTCGTTCTTTTCGTATTTAGATTTCGTTTCGCATTTTTCTTTAAATCTTTGTATCTATTTCTTGTTCTTTTATTTCTGTGTTTAATCTATCTTTGTTCTTCGAAAAACCAAGAGACTTATTGAAATTCATAGTATCGAAAAAAAGTTAATAATATTAGTTTGAAATGTAAATTGTTATAACTTTTAATTCATGCATAGAAAGGAGTATTATAATATATCAAGTCGTAGCTCGTTTCTATTCCTAAAAACACAACGTAGCATTATTGTTGTTCCCCTTCTATTTGGACCCAAATTCCTTCGTTTATCCTACTCACCAACTTGTAAAAGTTTTTTTGCAAATTGTGGCATTTTTTTTTGGTTTTGTTCCTTAGGCTTCTATTCCGATCACCTTAACCACATTCATAGCTATTCAATTGTTCCTATTCCATGGAGTTCCTATATTCCCAGTTCGTTTGCCTAATGGATACGCGTCATTTGGAATCAGATCCTTGGTTGCTCTAAAATAGATTATCTCTATGCAACTAGGCGTTTTTGAATTTTAGATTTAAAAAAAACTGTAATTTGATTTTTTATTGTGTTTTTGAGTAAAAATCCCCTAATAAAGAACAAATTTTCCTACCTCAAGTCTTGCGTTTTCTTCCAATTTTGTTGTCGTTCTTTTCGTATTTATATTTCGTTTCACATTTTTCTTTAAATTCTTTGTATCTTTTTCTTGTTCTTTTATTTCTGTGTTTAATCTATCTTTGTTCTTCGAAAAACCAAGAGAGCTATTGCAATTCACAGTATCGAAAAAAAAGTTAATAATTTTGGTTGTAACTTTAAATTGTTATAACTTTTAATTCATGCATAGAAAGGAGTATTATAATATATCAAGTCGTAGCTCGTTTCTATTCCTAAAAACACAACGTAGCATTATTGTTGTTCCCCTTCTTTTTGAACCCAAATTCCTTCGTTTATCCTACTCACCAACTTGTAAAAGTTTTTTTGCAAATTGTGGCATTTTTTTTGGTTTTGTTCCTTAGGCTTCTATTCCGATCACCTTAACCACATTCATAGCTATTCAATTGTTCCTATTCCATGGAGTTCCTATATTCCCAGTTCGTTTGCCTAATGGATACGCGTCATTTGGAATCAGATCCTTGGTTGCTCTAAAATAGATTATCTCTATGCATCTAGGCGTTTTTGAATTTTAGATTTAAAAAAAACTGTAATTTGATTTTTTATTGTGTTTTTGAGTAAAAATCCCCTAATAAAGAACAAATTTTCCTACCTCAAGTCTTGCGTTTTCTTCCAATTTTGTTGTCGTTCTTTTCGTATTTAGATTTCGTTTCGCATTTTTCTTTAAATCTTTGTATCTATTTCTTGTTCTTTTATTTCTGTGTTTAATCTATCTTTGTTCTTCGAAAAACCAAGAGAGCTATTGCAATTCACAGTATCGAAAAAAAAGTTAATAATTTTGGTTGTAACTTTAAATTGTTATAACTTTTAATTCATGCATAGAAAGGAGTATTATAATATATCAAGTCGTAGCTCGTTTCTATTCCTAAAAACACAACGTAGCATTATTGTTGTTCCCCTTCTTTTTGAACCCAAATTCCTTCGTTTATCCTACTGACCAACTTGTAAAAGTTTTTTTGCAAATTGTGGCATTTTTTTTGGTTTTGTTCCTTAGGCTTCTATTCCGATCACCTTAACCACATTCATAGCTATTCAATTGTTCCTATTAAATGGAGTTCCTATATTCCCAGTTCGTTTGCCTAATGGATACGCGTCCTTTGGAATCAGATCCTTGGTTGCTCTAAAATAGATTATCTCTATCCAACTAGGCGTTTTTGAATTTTAGATTTAAAAAAAACTGTAATTTGATTTTTTATTGTGTTTTTGAGTAAAAATCCCCTAATAAAGAACAAATTTTCCTACTGATCGGGGTAGAACCGACATCGCCGATCCTGCCCGTTCATTTGGTTTTATCTATTTATAAAACTCTCGCAAGTGCACGAATCATTTCGTAGAAAATGATAAGTATACTCCCAAGGTCGATCTAAGGAAGGAATGTATGTGGTTTTTAATTTATTATTCAAACTTTTAAAAACGAAATTAAATCCTAAACATCCTGTCACGATATTTTGGGTTTTGTGTTTTTAATCTAATTACATAAAAATAAACATAGATTCAATAAACATTTATGCAAATTGTATCTGTTAAAACAGTGGAGTATTTATGGATATAATAATTAAGTTAATTATGCTTGCTCATATTATTTAGGTTATTAAAGATATGAATTGATATTTATTGATTTTCTCTTTTTTGTATGAATACCACCTTTGGTGGGGTTAGATGTTCTTTGTTAACTAAACAAATCAATTAACACCTATGGGTGGGGTTGATAACTAATTTGGTTAATTAAATTAATTTCTTTTTCTAAGAGATTGAAAATGAACCATTTAAATGCCACCTTTGGTGGGGTTAGACAGTTTAAACTTTATTTAAGGTGTCCAAATTAAACCTAAGAATTTAGTTATCCGAGTACTAACTTTCAAGTTTTAAAACCACTACTGAAAACATGTTGTCAATATATTTTCAGATAATAATTCTTATAAAAACTTTTGAAATAGAGCTTCACTCTAACTACCGGGCGATTGTACCAACAAATAAAAGAGCACTACTCTAAATCGAATAGGATAACTAAACCTTAAAATCTAATTTTCAGATTTAAGTTTGTAATGAAAAATAATATATTTCTCTCTAACATTCTTAATATAAAATCTTGAATAAAAATAAAATCAATTCATTTTAGAGATTTTTACCTATTTAATATTTCGCAAGCATAACAACGTTATTATTATATCATGTTTACAAATAGCCAACACAGTTAAATTTAATCACAGACAAATTAAATATAACATGTAAGAATAAAGCATAAAAAATAACTGTAAAGAAAATAAAATCCTTACAGAACTTCGATGCTATTCCCGTTGTTGGAAAACCTCCAAGCGGAATTTGCACTCCCATTTATTGAATCGAAAAGCTAATAAATTACAAAAACATAACTAGTTCTTCCCAAAAAGGGAAGAACTCTAAAACTAAGAGAAATTAACTAAGAAAAGCTAAAAACTAAGAAAAACTAAAAAATCTAAGAATCTAAGAAAAGAGAGAAAGAAAGAAGAGAGAAGTGTGTTTTGAAGGTGTGTTTTGAAGTGAAGGGAAGGGGGGTATTTATAGGTGAGGATAGAGAGAAAAAGTAGAAAAAAAAATGTAAAAATGCGGATTAGTGATTGCTGACGTGATTTGATGACGTCATGACGGGCTACTTGTCTTGTATGAGCGATGATGAACAGTTCCTACGGATGAAACAGTTCGAGAGAATGAACAAGGCGAGAATGAATAGCGCGCGGATGAACGCTGGGCGGAATTGGAGCATTTGGCGGCACGGCGGCGAGATTTTCTCCTTTCTGACATTTTTGTCCTTTTTGACCCATTTTGTCCAATTTTTCCATATTTGTTGACCTTTCCCCATTTATTTATTAATATATTTGTGATGTATTGCTTCCAGTATTCCTCTTTGAGTTTTTAAGTTGCGTTTTTAAGCCAAAATACCTGAAAAATAATAAAAATACCCGTGATTCCAAAAAAGACAAATTTATATAAATATATGATAAAACATATAAATATATATATTTTTAATCAATTAATGTGCATAAAATCATGGTTATTTTAGTGCTTTTTGAGCACTCATCACCTACCTCAAGTCTTGCGTTTTCTTCCAAATTTGTTGTCGTTCTTTTCGTATTTAGATTTCGTTTTGCATTTTTCTTTAAAATTTTTGTATCTTTTTCTTGTTCTTTTATTTCTGTGTTTAATCTATCTTTGTTCTTCGAAAAACCAAGAGAGCTATTGCAACACATAGTATCGGAAAAAAAGTTAATAATTTTGGTTGTAACTTTAAATTGTTATAACTTTTAATTCATGCATAGAAAGGAGTATTATATTATATCAAATCGTAGCTCGTTTCTATTCCTAAAAACACAACGTAGTTATATTGTTGTTCCCCTTCTTTTTGAACCCAAATTCCTACGTTTATCCTACTGACCAACTTTAAAAGTTTTTTGCACCTTGTGGCGTTGTTTTTTTGTTTTGTTCCTTAGGCTTCTATTCCGATCACCTTAACCACATTCATAGCTATTCAATTGTTCCTATTCCATGGAGTTCCTATATTCCCAGTTCGTTTGCCTAATGGATACGCGTCATTTGGAATCAGATCCTTGGTTGCTCTGAAATAGATTATCTCTATGCATCTAGGCCTTTTTGAATTTTAGATTTAAAAAAAAACTGTAATTTCATTTTTTATTGTGTTTTTGAGTAAAAGTCCCCTAATAAAGAACAAATTTTCCTACCTCAAGTCTTGCGTTTTCTTCCAATTTTGTTGTCGTTCTTTTCGTATTTATATTTCGTTTCGCATTTTTCTTTAAAATATTTGTATCTTTTTCTTGTTCTTTTATTTCTGTGTTTAATCTTTCTTTGTTCTTCGAAAAACCAAGAGAGCTATTGCAATTCACAGTATCGAAAAAAAAGTTAATAATTTTGGTTGTAACTTTAAATTGTTATAACTTTTAATTCATGCATAGAAAGGAGTATTATAATATATCAAATCGTAGCTCGTTTCTATTCCTAAAAACACAACATAGCATTATTGTTGTTCCCCTTCTTTTTGAACCCAAATTCCTTCGTTTATCCTACTGACCAACTTGTAAAAGTGTTTTTGCACCTTGTGACGTTGTTTTTTTGTTTTGTTCCTTAGGCTTCTATTCCGATCACCTTAACCACATTCATAGCTATTCAATTGTTCCTATTCCATGGAGTTCCTATATTCCCAGTTCGTTTGCCTAATGGATACGCGTCATTTGGAATCAGATCCTTGGTTGCTCTAAAATAGACTATCTCTATGCATCTAGGCGTTTTTGAATTTTAGATTTAAAAAAACTATAATTTGATTTTTATTGTGTTTTTGAGTAAAGGTCCCCTAATAAAGAACAAAATTTCCTACCTCAAGTCTTGCGTTTTCTTCCAATTTTGTTGTCGTTCTTTTCGTATTTATTTTTTGTTTCACATTTTTCTTTAAATTCTTTGTATCTTTTTCTTGTTCTTTTATTTATGTGTTTAATCTATCTTTGTTCTTCGAAAAACCAAGAGAGCTATTGCAATTCACAATATCGAAAAAAAAGTTAATAATTTTGGTTGTAACTTTAAATTGTTATAACTTTTAATTCATGCATAGAAAGGAGTATTATAATATATCAAATCGTAGCTTGTTTCTATTCCTAAAAACACAACGTAGCATTATTGTTGTTCCCCTTCTTTTTGAACCCAAATTCCTTCGTTTATCCTATTGACCAACTTGTAAAAAAAAATTTGCACCTTGTGGCGTTGTTTTTTGGTTTTGTTCCTTAGGCTTCTATTCTGATCACCTTAACCACATTCATAGCTATTCAATTGTTCCTATTCCATGGAGTTCCTATATTCCCAGTTCGTTTGCCTAATGGATACGCGTCATTTGGAATCAGATCCTTGGTTGCTCTAAAATAGATTATCTCTATGCATCTAGGCGTTTTTGAATTTTAGATTTAAAAAAACTGTTATTTGATTTTTTATTGTGTTTTTGAGTAAAAATCCCCTAATAAAGAACAAATTTTCCTACCTCAAGTCTTGCGTTTTCTTCCAATTTTGTTGTCGTTCTTTTCGTATTTATATTTCGTTTTGCATTTTTCTTTAAATTCTTTGTATCTTTTTCTTGTTCTTTTATTTCTGTGTTTAATCTATCTTTGTTCTTCGAAAAACCAAGAGAGCTATTGCAATTCATAGTATCGAAAAAAAAGTTAATAATTTTGGTTGTAACTTTAAATTGTTATAACTTTTAATTCATGCATAGAAAGGAGTATTATAATATATCAAATCGTAGCTCGTTTCTATTCCTAAAAACACAACGTAGCATTATTGTTGTTCCCTTCTTTTTGAACCCAAATTCCTTCGTTTATCCTACTGACCAACTTGTAAAAGTTTTTTGCACCTTGTGGCGTTGTTTTTTGTTTTGTTCCTTAGGCTTCTATTCCGATCACCTTAACCACATTCATAGCTATTCAATTGTTCCTATTCCATGGAGTTCCTATATTCCCAGTTCGTTTGCCTAATGGATACGCGTCATTTGGAATCAGATCCTTGGTTGCTCTAAAATAGATTATCTCTATGCATCTAGGCGTTTTTGAATTTTAGATTTAAAAAAAACTATAATTTGATTTTTTATTGTGTTTTTGAGTAAAAATCCCCTAATAAAGAACAAATTTTCCTACCTCAAGTCTTGCGTTTTCTTCCAATTTTGTTGTCGTTCTTTTCGTATTTATATTTTGTTTCGCATTTTTCTTTAAATTCTTTGTATCTTTTTCTTGTTCTTTTATTTCTGTGTTTAATCTATCTTTGTTCTTCGAAAAACCAAGAGAGCTATTGCAATTCACACTATCAAAAAAAAGTTAATAATTTTGGTTGTAACTTTAAATTGTTATAACTTTTAATTCATGCATAGAAAGGAGTATTATAATATATCAAATCGTAGCTCGTTTCTATTCCTAAAAACACAACGTAGCATTATTGTTGTTCCCCTTCTTTTTGAACCCAAATTCCTTCGTTTATCCTACTGACCAAATTGTAAAAGTTTTTTTGCACCTTGTGGCGTTGTTTTTTGGTTTTGTTCCTTAGGCTTCTATTCCGATCACCTTAACCACATTCATAGCAATTCAATTGTTCCTATTCCATGGAGTTCCTATATTTCCAGTTAGTTTGCCTAATGGATACGCGTCATTTGGAATCAGATCCTTGGTTGCTCTAAAATAGATTATCTCTATGCATCTAGGCGTTTTTGAATTTTAGATTTAAAAAAAACTAAAATTTGATTTTTATTGTGTTTTTGAGTGAAAATCCTCTAATAAAGAAGAAATTTTCCTAACTCAAGTCTTGCGTTTTCTTCCTATTATGTTGTCGTTCTTTGCGTATTTATATTTCGTTTCTTATTTTTCTTTAAATTCTTTGTATCTTTTTCTTGTTCTTTTATTTCTGTGTTTAATCTATCTTTGTTCTTCGAAAAACCAAGAGAGCTATTGTAATTCATAGTATCGGCAAAAAAGTTAATAATTTTGGTTGTAACTTTAAATTGTTATAACTTTTAATTCATGCATAGATAGGAGTATTATAATATATCAAATCGTAGCTCGTTTCTATTCCTAAAAACACAACGTAGCATTATTGTTGTTCCCCTTCTTTTTGAACCCAAATTCCTTCGTTTATCCTAGTGACCAACTTGTAAAAGTTTTTTGCACCTTGTGGCGTTGTTTTTTGGTTTTGTTCCTTAGGCTTCTATTCCGATCACCTTAACCACATTCATAGCTATTCAATTGTTCCTATTCCATGGAGTTCCTATATTCCCAGTTCGTTTGCCTAATGGATACGCGTCATTTCAAATCAGATCCTTGGTTGCTCTAAAATATATTATCTCTATGCATCTAGGCGTTTTTGAATTTTAGATTTAAAAAAAAATGTAATTTGATTTTTGTTGTGTTTTTGAGTAAAAATCTATTAATAAAGAACAAATTTTCCTACCTCAAGTCTTGTGTTTTCTTCCAATTTTGTTGTCGTTCTTTTCGTATTTAGATTTTGTTTCGCATTTTTCTTTAAATCTTTGTATCTATTTCTTGTTCTTTTATTTCTGTGTTTAATATATCTTTGTTCTTCCAAAAACCAAGAGAGCTATTGCGATTCATAGTATCGAAAAAAAAGTTAATAATTTTGGTTGTAACTTTAAATTGTTATAACTTTTAATTCATGCATAGAAAGGAGTATTATAATATATCAAATCGTAGCTCGTTTCTATTCCTAAAAACACAACGTAGCATTATTGTTGTTCCCCTTCTTTTTGAACCCAAATTACTTCGTTTATCCTCCTGACCAACTTGTAAAATGTTTTTGCACCTTGTGGCGTTGTTTTTTGGTTTTGTCCCTTAGGCTTCTATTCTGATCACCTTAACCACATTCATAGCTATTCAATTGTTCCTATTCCATGGAGTTCCTATATTCCCACTTCGTTTTCCTAATGGATACGCGTCATTTGGAATCAGATCCTTGGTTGCTCTAAAATAGATTATCTCTATGCATCTAGGCGTTTTTGAATTTTAGATTTAAAAAAACTGTAATTTGATTTTTTATTGTGTTTTTGAGTAAAAATCCCCTAATAAAGAACAAATTTTCCTACCTCAAGTCTTGCGTTTTCTTCCAATTTTGTTGTCGTTCTTTTCGTATTTATATTTCGTTTTGCATTTTTCTTTAAATTCTTTGTATCTTTTTCTTGTTCTTTTATTTCTGTGTTTAATCTATCTTTGTTCTTCGAAAAACCAAGAGAGCTATTGCGATTCATAGTATCGAAAAAAAGTTAATAATTTTGGTTGTAACTTTAAATTGTTATAACTTTTAATTCATGCATAGAAAGGAGTATTATAATATATCAAATCGTAGCTCGTTTTTATTCTTAAAAACACAACGTATCATTATTGTTGTTCCCCTTCTTTTTGAACCAAAATTCCTTCATTTATCCTACTGACCAACTTGTAAAAGTTATTTTGCACCTTGTGGCGTTGTTTTTTGGTTTTGTTCCTTAGGCTTCTATTCCGATCACCTTAACCACATTCATAGCTATTCAATTGTTCCTATTCCATGGAGTTCCTATATTTCCAGTTAGTTTGCCTAATGGATACGCGTCATTTGGAATCAGATCCTTGGTTGCTCTAAAATAGATTATCTCTATGCATCTAGGCGTTTTTGAATTTTAGATTTAAAAAAAACTGTAATTTGATTTTTTATTGTGTTTTTGAGTAAAAATCCCCTAATAAAGAACAAATTTTCCTACCTCAAGTCTTGCGTTTTCTTCCAATTTTGTTGTCGTTCTTTTCGTATTTATATTTCGTTTCACATTTTTCTTTAAAATCTTTGTATCTTTTTCTTGTTCTTTTATTTCTGTGTTTAATCTATCTTTGTTCTTCGAAAAACCAAGAGAGCTATTGCAATTCATAGTATCGAAAAAAAGTTAATAATTTTGGTTGTAACTTTAAATTGTTATAACTTTTAATTCATGCATAGAAAGGAGTATTATAATATATCAAATCGTAGCTCGTTTCTATTCCTAAAAACACAACGTAGCATTATTGTTGTTCCCTTCTTTTTGAACCCAAATTCCTTCGTTTATCCTACTGACCAACTTGTAAAAGTTTTTTTGCACCTTGTGGCGTTGTTTTTTGGTTTTGTTCCTTAGGCTTCTATTCCGATCACCTTAACCACATTCATAGCTATTCAATTGTTCCTATTCCATGGAGTTCCTATATTCCCAGTTCGTTTGCCTAATGGATACGCGTCATTTGGAATCAGATCCTTGGTTGCTCTAAAATAGATTATCTCTATGCATCTAGGCGTTTTTGAATTTTAGATTTAAAAAAACTGTAATTTGATTTTTTATTGTGTTTTTGAGTAAAAATCCATTAATAAAGAACAAATTTTCCTACCTCAAGTCTTGCGTTTTCTTCCAATTTTGTTGTCGTTCTTTTCGTATTTATATTTCGTTTCGCATTTTTCTTTAAATTCTTTGTATCTTTTTCTTGTTCTTTTATTTATGTGTTTAATCTATCTTTGTTCTTCGAAAAACCAAGAGAGCTATTGCAATTCATAGTATCGAAAAAAAGTTAATAATTTTGGTTGTAACTTTAAATTGTTATAACTTTTAATTCATGCATAGAAAGGAGTATTATAATATATCAAATCGTAGCTCGTTTCTATTCCTAAAAACACAACGTAGCATTATTGTTGTTCCCCTTCTTTTTGAACCCAAATTCCTTCGTTTATCCTACTGACCAACTTGTAAAAGTTTTTTGCACCTTGTGGCGTTGTTTTTTTGTTTTGTTCCTTAGGCTTCTATTCTTATCACCTTAACCACATTCATAGCTATTCAATTGTTCCTATTCCATGGAGTTCCTATATTCCCAGTTCGTTTGCCTAATGGATACGCGTCATTTGGAATCAGATCCTTGGTTGCTCTAAAATAGATTATCTCTATGCATCTAGGCGTTTTTGAATTTTAGATTTAAAAAAAACTATAATTTGATTTTTTATTGTGTTTTTGAGTAAAAATCCCCTAATAAAGAACAAATTTTCCTACCTCAAGTCTTGCGTTTTCTTCCAATTTTGTTGTCGTTCTTTTCGTATTTATATTTCGTTTCGCATTTTTCTTTAAATTCTTTGTATCTTTTTCTTGTTCTTTTATTTCTGTGTTTAATCTATCTTTGTTCTTCGAAAAACCAAGAGAGCTATTGCAATTCATAGTATCGAAAAAAAAGTTAATAATTTTGGTTGTAACTTTAAATTGTTATAACTTTTAATTCATGCATAGAAAGGAGTATTATAATATATCAAATCGTAGCTCGTTTCTATTCCTAAAAACACAACGTAGCATTATTGTTGTTCCCCTTCTTTTTGAACCCAAATTCCTTCGTTTATCCTCTTGACCAACTTGTAAAAGTTTTTTGCACCTTGTGGCGTTGTTTTTGGGTTTTGTTCCTTAGGCTTCTATTCCGATCACCTTAACCACATTCATAGCTATTCAATTGTTCCTATTCCATGGAGTTCCTATATTCCCAGTTCGTTTGCCTAATGGATACGCGTCATTTGGAATCAGATCCTTGGTTGCTCTAAAATAGATTATCTCTATGCATCTAGGCGTTTTTGAATTTTAGATTTTAAAAAAACTGTAATTTGATTTTTATTGTGTTTTTGAGTAAAAGTCCCCTAATAAAGAACAAATTTTCCTACCTCAAGTCTTGCGTTTTCTTCCAATTTTGTTGTCGTTCTTTTCGTATTTATATTTCGTTTCGCATTTTTCTTTAAATTCTTTGTATCTTTTTCTTGTTCTTTTATTTCTGTGTTTAATCTATCTTTGTTCTTCGAAAAACCAAGAGAGCTATTGCAATTCATAGTATCGGAAAAAAAGTTAATAATTTTGGTTGTAACTTTAAATTGTTATAACTTTTAATTCATGCATAGAAAGGAGTATTATAATATATCAAATCGTAGCTCGTTTCTATTCCTAAAAACACAACGTAGCATTATTGTTGTTACCATTTTTTTGAACCCAAATTCCTTCGTTTATCCAATTGACCAACTTGTAAAAGTTTTTTGCACCTTGTGGCGTTGTTTTTTGGTTTTGTTCCTTAGGCTTCTATTCCGATCACCTTAACCACATTCATAGCTATTCAATTGTTCCTATTCCATGGAGTTCCTATATTCCCAATTCGTTTGCCTAATGGATACGCGTCATTTGGAATCAGATCCTTGGTTGCTCTAAAATAGATTATCTCTATGCATCTAGGCGTTTTTGAATTTTAGATTTAAAAAAACTGTTATTTGATTTTTTATTGTGTTTTTGAGTAAAAATCCCCTAATAAAGAACAAATTTTCCTACCTCAAGTCTTGCGTTTTCTTCCAATTTTGTTGTCGTTCTTTTCGTATTTATATTTCGTTTCGCATTTTTCTTTAAATTCTTTGTATCTTTTTCTTGTTCTTTTATTTCTGTGTTTAATCTATCTTTGTTCTTCGAAAAACCAAGAGAGCTATTGCAATTCATAGTATCGAAAAAAAAGTTAATAATTTTGGTTGTAACTTTAAATTGTTATAACTTTTAATTCATGCATAGAAAGGAGTATTATAATATATCAAATCGTAGCTCGTTTCTATTCCTAAAAACACAACGTAGCATTATTGTTGTTCCCTTCTTTTTGAACCCAAATTCCTTCGTTTATCCTTCTGACCAACTTGTAAAAGTGTTTTGCACCTTGTGGTGTTTTTTTTTGTTTTGTTCCTTAGGCTTCTATTCCGATCACCTTAACCACATTCATAGCTATTCAATTGTTCCTATTCCATGGAGTTCCTATATTCCCAGTTCGTTTGCCTAATGGATACGCGTCATTTGGAATCAGATCCTTGGTTGCTCTAAAATAGATTATCTCTATGCATCTAGGCGTTTTTGAATTTTAGATTTAAAAAAACTGTAATTTGATTTTTTATTGTGTTTTTGAGTAAAAATCCCCTAATAAAGAACAAATTTTCCTACCTCAAGTCTTGCGTTTTCTTCCAATTTTGTTGTCGTTCTTTTCGTATTTAGATTTCGTTTCGCATTTCTCTTTAAATCTTTGTATCTATTTGTTGTTCTTTTTTTCTGTGTTTAACCTATCTTTGTTCTTCGAAAAACCAAGAGAGCTATTGCAATTCATAGTATCGAAAAAAAAGTTAATAATTTTGGTTGTAACTTTAAATTGTTATAATTTTTAATTCATGCATAGAAAGGAGTATTATAATATATCAAATCGTAGCTCGTTTCTATTCCTAAAAACACAACGTAGCATTATTGTTGTTCCCCTTCTTTTTGAACCCAAATTCCTTCGTTTATCCTACTGACCAACTTGTAAAAGTTTTTTGCACCTTGTGGCGTTTTTTTTTGTTTTGTTCCTTAGGCTTCTATTCCGATCACCTTAACCACATTCATAGCTATTCAATTGTTCCTATTCCATGGAGTTCCTATATTCCCAGTTCGTTTGCCTAATGGATACGCGTCATTTGGAATCAGATCCTTGGTTGCTCTAAAATAGATTATCTCTATGCATCTAGGCGTTTTTGAATTTTAGATTTAAAAAAACTGTAATTTGATTTTTTATTGTGTTTTTGAGTAAAAATCCCCTAATAAAGAACAAATTTTCCTACCTCAAGTCTTGCGTTTTCTTCCAATTTTGTTGTCGTTCTTTTCGTATTTATATTTCGTTTCGCATTTTTCTTTAAATTCTTTGTATCTTTTTCTTGTTCTTTTATTTCTGTGTTTAATCTATCTTTGTTCTTCGAAAAACCAAGAGAGCTATTGCAATTCATAGTATCGGAAAAAAAGTTAATAATTTTGGTTGTAACTTTAAATTGTTATAACTTTTAATTCATGCATAGAAAGGAGTATTATAATATATCAAATCGTAGCTCGTTTCTATTCCTAAAAACACAACGTAGCATTATTGTTGTTCCCCTTCTTTTTGAACCCAAATTCCTTCGTTTATCCTACTGACCAACTTGTAAAAGTTTTTTTGCACCTTGTGGCGTTGTTTTTTGGTTTTGTTCCTTAGGCTTCTATTCCGATCACCTTAACCACATTCATAGCTATTCAATTGTTCCTATTCCATGGAGTTCCTATATTCCCAATTCCGTTTGCCTAATGGATACGCGTCATTTGGAATCAGATCCTTGGTTGCTTTGAAATAGATTATCTCTATGCATCTAGGCCTTTTTGAATTTTAGATTTAAAAAAACTGTAATTTCATTTTTTATTGTGTTTTTGAGTAAAAGTCCCCTAATAAAGAACAAATTTTCCTACCTCAAGTCTTGCGTTTTCTTCCAATTTTGTTGTCGTTCTTTACGTATTTATATTTCGTTTCGCATTTTTCTTTAAAATATTTGTATCTTTTTCTTGTTCTTTTATTTATGTGTTTAATCAATCTTTGTTCTTCGAAAAACCAAGAGAGCTATTGCAATTCACAGTATCGGAAAAAAAGTTAATAATTTTGGTTGTAACTTTAAATTGTTATAACTTTTAATTCATGCATAGAAAGGAGTATTATAATATATCAAATCGTAGCTCGTTTCTATTCCTAAAAACACAACGTAGCATTATTGTTGTTCCCCTTCTTTTTGAACCCAAATTCCTTCGCTTATCCTTCTGACCAACTTGTAAATGTGTTTTTACACCTTGTGGCGTTGTTTTTTGGTTTTGTTCCTTAGGCTTCTATTCCGATCACCTTAACCACATTCATAGCTATTCAATTGTTCCTATTCCATGGAGTTCCTATATTCCCAGTTCGTTTGCCTAATGGATACGCGTCATTTGGAATCAGATCCTTGGTTGCTCTAAAATAGATTATCTCTATGCATCTAGGCGTTTTTGAATTTTAGATTTAAAAAAACTGTAATTTGATTTTTTATTGTGTTTTTGAGTAAAAATCCCCTAATAAAGAACAAATTTTCCTACCTCAAGTCTTGCGTTTTCTTCCAATTTTGTTGTCGTTCTTTTCGTATTTATATTTCGTTTCGCATTTTTCTTTAAATTCTTTGTATCTTTTTCTTGTTCTTTTATTTCTGTGTTTAATCTATCTTTGTTCTTCGAAAAACCAAGAGAGCTATTGCAATTCATAGTATCGAAAAAAAGTTAATAATTTTGGTTGTAACTTTAAATTGTTATAACTTTTAATTCATGCATAGAAAGGAGTATTATAATATATCAAATCGTAGCTCGTTTCTATTCCTAAAAACACAACATAGCATTATTGTTGTTCCCCTTCTTTTTGAACCCAATTCCTGCGTTTATCCTACTGACCAACTTTAAAAGTTTTTTGCACCTTGTGGCGTTGTTTTTTTGTTTTGTTCCTTAGGCTTCTATTCGTATCACCTTAACCACATTCATAGCTATTCAATTGTTACTATTCCATGGAGTTCCTATATTCCCAATTCGTTTGCCTAATGGATACGCGTCATTTGGAATCAGATCCTTGGTTGCTCTAAAATAGATTATCTCTATGCATCTAGGCGTTTTTGAATTTTAGATTTAAAAAAAACTGTAATTTGATTTTTTATTGTGTTTTTGAGTAAAAATCCCCTAATAAAGAACAAATTTTCCTACCTCAAGTCTTGCGTTTTCTTCCAATTTTGTTGTCGTTCTTTTCGTATTTATATTTCGTTTTGCATTTTTCTTTAAATTCTTTGTATCTTTTTCTTGTTCTTTTATTTCTGTGTTTAATCTATCTTTGTTCTTCGAAAAACCAAGAGAGCTATTGCAATTCATAGTATCGAAAAAAAAGTTAATAATTTTGGTTGTAACTTTAAATTGTTATAACTTTTAATTCATGCATAGAAAGGAGTATTATAATATATCAAATCGTAGCTCGTTTCTATTCCTAAAAACACAACGTAGCATTATTGTTGTTCCCCTTCTTTTTGAACCCAAATTCCTTCGTTTATCCTAGTGACCAACTTGTAAAAGTTTTTTTGCACCTTGTGGCGTTGTTTTTTTGGTTTTGTTCCTTAGGCTTCTATTCCGATCACCTTAACCACATTCATAGCTATTCAATTGTTCCTATTCCATGGAGTTCCTATATTCCCAGTTCGTTTGCCTAATGGATACGCGTCATTTGGAATCAGATCCTTGGTTTCTCTGAAATAGATTATCTCTATGCATCTAGGCCTTTTTGAATTTTAGATTTAAAAAAAACTATAATTTCATTTTTTATTGTGTTTTGGAGTAAAAGTCCCCTAATAAAGAAGAAATTTTCCTACCTCAAGTCTTGCGTTTTCTTCCAATTTTGTTGTCGTTCTTTTCGTATTTATATTTCGTTTCGCATTTTTCTTTAAAATCTTTGTATCTTTTTCTTGTTCTTTTATTTCTGTGTTTAATCTTTCTTTGTTCTTCGAAAAACCAAGAGAGCTATTGCAATTCACAGTATCGGAAAAAAAGTTAATAATTTTGGTTGTAACTTTAAATTGTTATAACTTTTAATTCATGCATAGAAAGGAGTATTATATTATATCAAATCGTAGCTCGTTTCTATTCCTAAAAACACAACGTAGCATTATTGTTGTTCCCCTTTTTTTGAACCCAAATTCCTTCGTTTATCCTAGTGACCAACTTGTAAAAAAATTTTTGCACCTTGTGGCGTTGTTTTTTGGTTTTGTTCCTTAGGCTTCTATTCCGATCACCTTAACCACATTCATAGCTATTCAATTGTTCCTATTCCATGGAGTTCCTATATTCCCAGTTCGTTTGCCTAATGGATACGCGTCATTTGGAATCAGATCCTTGGTTGCTCTAAAATAGATTATCTCTATGCATCTAGGCGTTTTTGAATTTTAGATTTAAAAAAATTGTAATTTGATTTTTTATTGTGTTTTTGAGTAAAAATCCCCTAATAAAGAACAAATTTTCCTACCTCAAGTCTTGCGTTTTCTTCCAATTTTGTTGTCGTTCTTTTCGTATTTATATTTCGTTTTGCATTTTTCTTTAAATTCTTTGTATCTTTTTCTTGTTCTTTTATTTCTGTGTTTAATCTATCTTTGTTCTTCGAAAAACCAAGAGAGCTATTGCAATTCATAGTATCGAAAAAAAGTTAATAATTTTGGTTGTAACTTTAAATTGTTATAACTTTTAATTCATGCATAGAAAGGAGTATTATAATATATCAAATCGTAGCTCGTTTCTATTCCTAAAAACACAACGTAGCATTATTGTTGTTCCCCTTCTTTTTGAACCCAAATTCCTTCGTTTATCCCTCTGACCAACTTGTAAAAGTTTTTTGCACCTTGTGGCGTTGTTTTTTGGTTTTGTTCCTTAGGCTTCTATTCCGATCACCTTAACCACATTCATAGCTATTCAATTGTTCCTATTCCATGGAGTTCCTATATTTCCAGTTAGTTTGCCTAATGGATACGCGTCATTTGGAATCAGATCCTTGGTTGCTCTAAAATAGATTATCTCTATGCATCTAGGCGTTTTTGAATTTTAGATTTAAAAAAACTGTAATTTGATTTTTTATTGTGTTTTTGAGTAAAAATCCCCTAATAAAGAACAAATTTTCCTACCTCAAGTCTTGCGTTTTCTTCCAATTTTGTTGTCGTTCTTTTCGTATTTATATTTCGTTTAGCATTTTTCTTTAAATTCTTTGTATCTTTTTCTTGTTCTTTTATTTATGTGTTTAATCTATCTTTGTTCTTCGAAAAACCAAGAGAGCTATTGCAATTCATAGTATCGAAAAAAAAGTTAATAATTTTGGTTGTAACTTTAAATTGTTATAACTTTTAATTCATGCATAGAAAGGAGTATTATAATATATCAAATCGTAGCTCGTTTCTATTCCTAAAAACACAACGTAGCATTATTGTTGTTCCCCTTCTTTTTGAACCCAAATTACTTCGTTTATCCTACTGACCAACTTGTAAAAGTTTTTTGCACCTTGTGGCGTTGTTTTTGGGTTTTGTTCCTTAGGCTTCTATTCCGATCACCTTAACCACATTCATAGCTATTCAATTGTTCCTATTCCATGGAGTTCCTATATTCCCAGTTCTTTTGCCTAATGGATACGCGTCATTTGGAATCAGATCCTTGGTTGCTCTAAAATAGATTATCTCTACGCATCTAGGCGTTTTTGAATTTTATATTTAAAAAAAACTAAAATTTGATTTTTATTGTGTTTTTGAGTGAAAGTCCCCTAATAAAGAACAAAATTTCCTACCTCAAGTCTTGCGTTTTCTTCCAATTTTGTTGTCGTTCTTTTCGTATTTATATTTCGTTTTGCATTTTTCTTTAAATTCTTTGTATCTTTTTCTTGTTCTTTTATTTCTGTGTTTAATCTATCTTTGTTCTTCGAAAAACCAAGAGAGCTATTGCAATTCACAGTATCGAAAAAAAAAGTTAATAATTTTGGTTGTAACTTTAAATTGTTATAACTTTTAATTCATGCATAGAAAGGAGTATTATAATATATCAAATCGTAGCTCGTTTCTATTCCTAAAAACACAACGTAGCATTATTGTTGTTCCCCTTCTTTTTGAACCCAAATTCCTTCGTTTATCCTCTTGACCAACTTGAAAAATGTTTTTGCAGCTTGTGGCATTGTTTTTTGGTTTTTTTCCTTAGGCTTCTATTCCGATCACCTTAACCACATTCATAGCTATTCAATTGTTCCTATTCCATGGAGTTCCTATATTCCCAGTTCGTTTGCCTAATGGATACGCGTCATTTGGAATCAGATCCTTGGTTGCTCTAAAATAGATTATCTCTATGCATCTAGGCGTTTTTGAATTTTAGATTTAAAAAAACTGTTATTTGATTTTTATTGTGTTTTTGAGTAAAAATCCCCTAATAAAGAACAAATTTTCCTACCTCAAGTCTTGCGTTTTCTTCCAATTTTGTTGTCGTTCTTTTCGTATTTATATTTCGTTTCGCATTTTTCTTTAAATTCTTTGTATCTTTTTCTTGTTCTTTTATTTCTGTGTTTAATCTTTCTTTGTTCTTCGAAAAACCAAGAGAGCTATTGCAATTCATAGTATCGAAAAAAAGTTAATAATTTTGGTTGTAACTTTAAATTGTTATAACTTTTAATTCATGCATAGAAAGGAGTATTATAATATACAAAATCGTAGCTTGTTTCTATCCCTAAAAACACAACGTAGCATTATTGTTGTTTCCCTTCTTTTTGAACCCAAATTCCTTCGTTTATCCTACTAACCAACTTGTAAAAGTTTTTTTGCACCTTGTGGCGTTGTTTTTTTGTTTTGTTCCTTAGGCTTCTATTCCGATCACCTTAACCACATTCATAGCTATTCAATTGTTCCTATTCCATGGAGTTCCTATATTCCCAGTTCGTTTGCCTAATGGATACGCGTCATTTGGAATCAGATCCTTGGTTGCTCTAAAATAGATTATCTCTATGCATCTAGGCGTTTTTGAATTTTAGATTTAAAAAAAACTGTAATTTGATTTTTATTGTGTTTTTGAGTAAAAATCCCTAATAAAGAACAAATTTTCCTACCTCAAGTCTTGCGTTTTCTTCCAATTTTGTTGTCGTTCTTTTCGTATTTATATTTCGTTTCGCATTTTTCTTTAAATTCTTTGTATCTTTTTCTTGTTCTTTTATTTCTGTGTTTAATCTATCTTTGTTCTTCGAAAAACCAAGAGAGCTATTGCAATTCATAGTATCGAAAAAAAAGTTAATAATTTTGGTTGTAACTTTAAATTGTTATAACTTTTAATTCATGCATAGAAAGGAGTATTATAATATATCAAATCGTAGCTTGTTTCTATTCCTAAAAACACAACGTAGCATTATTGTTGTTCCCCTTCTTTTTGAACCCAAATTCCTTCGTTTATCCTACTGACCAACTTGTAAAAGTTTTTTGCACCTTGTGGCGTTGTTTTTTGGTTTTGTTCCTTAGGCTTCTATTCCGATCACCTTAACCACATTCATAGCTATTCAATTGTTCCTATTCCATGGAGTTCCTATATTCCCAGTTCGTTTGCCTAATGGATACGCGTCATTTGGAATCAGATCCTTGGTTGCTCTAAAATAGATTATCTCTATGCATCTAGGCGTTTTTGAATTTTAGATTTAAAAAAAATTGTAATTTGATTTTTTATTGTGTTTTTGAGTAAAAATCCATTAATAAAGAACAAATTTTCCTACCTCAAGTCTTGCGTTTTCTTCCAATTTTGTTGTCGTTCTTTTCGTATTTAGATTTCGTTTCGCATTTCTCTTTAAATCTTTGTATCTATTTCTTGTTCTTTTTTTTCTGTGTTTAACCTATCTTTGTTCTTCGAAAAACCAAGAGAGCTATTGCAATTCACAGTATCGAAAAAAAAGTTAATAATTTTGGTTGTAACTTTAAATTGTTATAATTTTTAATTCATGCATACAAAGGAGTATTATAATATATCAAATCGTAGCTCGTTTCTATTCCTAAAAACACAACGTAGCATTATTGTTGTTCCCCTTCTTTTTGAACCCAAATTCCTTCGTTTATCCTACTGACCAACTTGTAAAACTTTTTTTGCACCTTGTGACGTTGTTTTTTGGTTTTGTTCCTTAGGCTTCTATTCCGATCACCTTAACCACATTCATAGCTATTCAATTGTTCCTATTCCATGGAGTTCCTATATTCCCAATTCCGTTTGCCTAATGGATACGCGTCATTTGGAATCAGATCCTTGGTTGCTTTGAAATAGATTATCTCTATGCATCTAGGCCTTTTTGAATTTTAGATTTAAAAAAAACTGTAATTTCATTTTTTATTGTGTTTTTGAGTAAAAGTCCCCTAATAAAGAACAAATTTTCCTACCTCAAGTCTTGCGTTTTCTTCCAATTTTGTTGTCGTTCTTTACGTATTTATATTTCGTTTCGCATTTTTCTTTAAAATATTTGTATCTTTTTCTTGTTCTTTTATTTCTGTGTTTAATCTTTCTTTGTTCTTCGAAAAACCAAGAGAGCTATTGCAATTCATAGTATCGGAAAAAAAGTTAATAATTTTGGTTGTAACTTTAAATTGTTATAACTTTTAATTCATGCATAGAAAGGAGTATTATAATATATCAAATCGTAGCTCGTTTCTATTCCTAAAAACACAACGTAGCATTATTGTTGTTCCCCTTCTTTTTGAACCCAAATTCCTTCGTTTATCCTACTGACCAACTTGTAAAAGTTTTTTGCACCTTGTGGCGTTGTTTTTGGGTTTTGTTCCTTAGGCTTCTATTCCGATCACCTTAACCACATTCATAGCTATTCAATTGTTCCTATTCCATGGAGTTCCTATATTCCCAGTTCGTTTGCCTAATGGATACGCGTCATTTGGAATCAGATCCTTGGTTGCTCTAAAATAGATTATCTCTATGCATCTAGGCGTTTTTGAATTTTATATTTAAAAAAAACTTTAATTTGATTTTTATTGTGTTTTTGAGTAAAAGTCCCCTAATAAAGAATAAAATTTCCAACCTCAAGTCTTGCGTTTTCTTCCAATTTTGTTGTCGTTCTTTTCGTATTTATATTTCGTTTCGCATTTTTCTTTAAATTTTTTGTATCTTTTTCTTGTTCTTTTATTTCTGTGTTTAATCTTTCTTTGTTCTTCGAAAAACCAAGAGAGCTATTGCAATTCATAGTATCGAAAAAAAGTTAATAATTTTGGTTGTAACTTTAAATTGTTATAACTTTTAATTCATGCATAGAAAGGAGTATTATAATATATCAAATCGTAGCTCGTTTCTATTCCTAAAAACACAACGTAGCATTATTGTTGTTCCTCATCTTTTTGAACCCAAATTCCTTCGTTTATCCTACTGACCAACTTGTAAAAGTTTTTTTGCACCTTGTGGCGTTGTTTTTTTGTTTTGTTCCTTAGGCTTCTATTCCGATCACCTTAACCACATTCATAGCTATTCAATTGTTCCTATTCCATGGAGTTCCTATATTCCCAGTTCGTTTGCCTAATGGATACGCGTCATTTGGAATCAGATCCTTGGTTGCTCTGAAATAGATTATCTCTATGCATCTAGGCCTTTTTGAATTTTAGATTTAAAAAAAACTGTAATTTGATTTTTTATTGTGTTTTTGAGTAAAAATCCCCTAATAAAGAACAAATTTTCCTACCTCAAGTCTTGCGTTTTCTTCCAATTTTGTTGTCGTTCTTTTCGTATTTATATTTCGTTTCGCATTTTTCTTTAAATTCTTTGTATCTTTTTCTTGTTCTTTTATTTCTGTGTTTAATCTATCTTTGTTCTTCGAAAAACCAAGAGAGCTATTGCAATTCATAGTATCGGAAAAAAAGTTAATAATTTTGGTTGTAACTTTAAATTGTTATAACTTTTAATTCATGCATAGAAAGGAGTATTATAATATATCAAATCGTAGCTCGTTTCTATTCCTAAAAACACAACGTAGCATTATTGTTTTTCCCCTTCTTTTTGAACCCAAATTACTTCGTTTATCCTACAGACCAACTTGTAAAAGTTTTTTTGCACCTTGTGGCGTTGTTTTTTGGTTTTGTTCCTTAGGCTTCTATTCCGATCACCTTAACCACATTCATAGCAATTCAATTGTTCCTATTCCATACAGTTCCAATATTCCCTGTTCGTTTTCCTAATGGATACGCGTCATTTGGAATCAGATCCTTGGTTGCTCTAAAATAGATTATCTCTATGCATGTAGGCGTTTTTGAATTTTAGATTTAAAAGAAACTGTAATTTGATTTTTTATTGTGTTTTTGAGTAAAAATCCCCTAATAAAGTACAAATTTTCCTACCTCAAGTCTTGCGTTTTCTTCCAATTTTGTTGTCGTTCTTTTCGTATTTAGATTTCATTTTGCATTTTTCTTTAAATCTTTGTATCTATTTCTTGTTCTTTTATTTCTGTGTTTAATCTATCTTTGTTCTTCCAAAAACCAAGAGAGCTATTGCGATTCATAGTATCGAAAAAAAGTTAATAATTTTGGTTGTAACTTTAAATTGTTATAACTTTTAATTCATGCATAGAAAGGAGTATTATAATATATCAAATCGTAGCTTGTTTCTATTCCTAAAAACACAACATAGCATTATTGTTGTTCCCCTTCTTTTTGAACCCAAATTCCTTCGTTTATCCTACTGACCAACTTGTAAAAGTGTTTTTGCACCTTGTGGCGTTGTTTTTTGGTTTTTTTCCTTAGCCTTCTATTCCGATCACCTTAACCACATTCATAGCTATTCAATTGTTCCTATTCCATGGAGTTCCTATATTCCCAGTTCGTTTGCCTAATGGATACGCGTCATTTGGAATCAGATCCTTGGTTGCTCTAAAATAGATTATCTCTATGCATCTAGGCGTTTTTGAATTTTAGATTTAAAAAAAACTGCAATTTGATTTTTATTGTGTTTTTGAGTAAAAGATATATAATAAAGAACAAAATTTCCTACCTCAAGTCTTGCGTTTTCTTCCAATTTTGTTGTCGTTCTTTTCGTATTTATATTTCGTTTCGCATTTTTCTTTAAATTCTTTGTATCTTTTTCTTGTTCTTTTATTTCTGTGTTTAATCTATCTTTGTTCTTCGAAAAACCAAGAGAGCTATTGCAATTCATAGTATCGAAAAAAAAGTTAATAATTTTGGTTGTAACTTTAAATTGTTATAACTTTTAATTCATGCATAGAAAGGAGTATTATAATATATCAAATCGTAGCTCGTTTCTATTCCTAAAAACACAACGTAGCATTATTGTTGTTCCCCTTCTTTTTGAACCCAAATTCCTTCGTTTATCCTACTGACCAACTTTAAAAGTTTTTTGCACCTTGTGGCGTTGTTTTTTTGTTTTGTTCCTTAGGCTTCTATTCGGATCACCTTAACCACATTCATAGCTATTCAATTGTTCCTATTCCATGGAGTTCCTATATTCCCAATTCGTTTGCCTAATGGATACGCGTCATTTGGAATCAGATCCTTGGTTGCTCTGAAATAGATTATCTCTATGCATCTAGGCCTTTTTGAATTTTAGATTTTAAAAAAACTGTTATTTGATTTTTTATTGTGTTTTTGAGTAAAATTCCCCTAATAAAGAACAAATTTTCCTACCTCAAGGCTTGCGTTTTCTTCCAATTTTGTTGTCGTTCTTTTCGTATTTATATTTCGTTTTGCATTTTTCTTTAAATTCTTTTTATCTTTTTCTTGTTCTTTTATTTCTGTGTTTAATCTATATTTGTTCTTCGAAAAACCAAGAGAGCTATTGCAATTCACAGTATCGAAAAAAAAGTTAATAATTTTGGTTGTAACTTTAAATTGTTATAACTTTTAATTCATGCATAGAAAGGAGTATTATAATATATCAAATCGTAGCTCGTTTCTATTCCTAAAAACACAACGTAGCATTATTGTTGTTCCCCTTCTTTTTGAACCCAAATTACTTCGTTTATCCTACTGACCAACTTGTAAAGGTTTTTTTGCACCTTGTGGCGTTGTTTTTTGGTTTTGTTCCTTAGGCTTCTATTCCGATCACCTTAACCACATTCATAGCTATTCAATTGTTCCTATTCCATGGAGTTCCTATATTCCCAGTTCTTTTGCCTAATGGATACGCGTCATTTGGAATCAGATCCTTGGTTGCTCTAAAATAGATTATCTCTACGCATCTAGGCGTTTTTGAATTTTATATTTAAAAAAAACTAAAATTTGATTTTTATTGTGTTTTTGAGTGAAAGTCCCCTAATAAAGAACAAAATTTCCTACCTCAAGTCTTGCATTTTCTTCCAATTTTGTTGTCGTTCTTTTCGTATTTATATTTCGTTTCGCATTTTTCTTTAAATTTTTTGTATCTTTTTCTTGTTCTTTTATTTCTGTGTTTAATCTTTCTTTGTTCTTCGAAAAACCAAGAGAGCTATTGCAATTCATAGTATCGAAAAAAAAGTTAATAATTTTGGTTGTAACTTTAAATTGTTATAACTTTTAATTCATGCATAGAAAGGAGTATTATAATATATCAAATCGTAGCTCGTTTCTATTCCTAAAAACACAACGTAGCATTATTGTTGTTCCCCTTCTTTTTGAACCCAAATTACTTCGTTTATCCTACTGACCAACTTGTAAAAGTTTTTTGCACCTTGTGGCGTTGTTTTTGGGTTTTGTTCCTTAGGCTTCTATTCCGATCACCTTAACCACATTCATAGCTATTCAATTGTTCCTATTCCATGGAGTTCCTATATTCCTAGTTCTTTTGCCTAATGGATACACGTCATTTGGAATCAGATCCTTGGTTGCTCTAAAATAGATTATCTCTATGCATCTAGGCGTTTTTGAATTTTAAATTTAAAAAAACTGAAATTTGATTTTTATTGTGTTTTTGAGTAAAAGTCACCTAATAAAGAATAAAATTTCCAACCTCAAGTCTTGCGTTTTCTTCCAATTTTGTTGTCGTTCTTTTCGTATTTATATTTCGTTTCGCATTTTTCTATAAATTCTTTGTATCTTTTTCTTGTTCTTTTATTTCTGTGTTTAATCTTTCTTTGTTCTTCGAAAAACCAAGAGAGCTATTGCAATTCACAGTATCGGAAAAAAAGTTAATAATTTTGGTTGTAACTTTAAATTGTTATAACTTTTAATTCATGCATAGAAAGGAGTATTATAATATATCAAATCGTAGCTCGTTTCTATTCCTAAAAACACAACGTAGCATTATTGTTGTTCCCCTTCTTTTTGAACCCAAATTCCTTCGTTTATCCTACTGACCAACTTGTAAAAGTTTTTTTGCACCTTGTGGCGTTGTTTTTTGGTTTTGTTCCTTAGGCTTCTATTCCGATCACCTTAACCACATTCATAGCTATTCAATTGTTCCTATTCCATGGAGTTCCTATATTCCCAATTCCGTTTGCCTAATGGATACGCGTCATTTGGAATCAGATCCTTGGTTGCTTTGAAATAGATTATCTCTATGCATCTAGGCCTTTTTGAATTTTAGATTTAAAAAAAACTGTAATTTCATTTTTTATTGTGTTTTTGAGTAAAAGTCCCCTAACAAAGAACAAATTTTCCTACCTCAAGTCTTGCGTTTTCTTCCAATTTTGTTGTCGTTCTTTACGTATTTATATTTCGTTTCGCATTTTTCTTTAAAATATTTGTATCTTTTTCTTGTTCTTTTATTTCTGTGTTTAATCTTTCTTTGTTCTTCGAAAAACCAAGAGAGCTATTGCAATTCACAGTATCGGAAAAAAAGTTAATAATTTTGGTTGTAACTTTAAATTGTTATAACTTTTAATTCATGCATAGAAAGGAGTATTATAATATATCAAATCGTAGCTCGTTTCTATTCCTAAAAACACAACGTAGCATTATTGTTGTTCCCCTTCTTTTTGAACCCAAATTCCTTCGTTTATCCTACTGAACAACTTGTAAAACTTTTTTTGCACCTTGTGACGTTGTTTTTTGGTTTTGTTCCTTAGGCTTCTATTCCGATCACCTTAACCACATTCATAGCTATTCAATTGTTCCTATTCCATGGAGTTCCTATATTCCCAATTCCGTTTGCCTAATGGATACGCGTCATTTGGAATCAGATCCTTGGTTGCTCTAAAATAGATTATCTCTATGCATCTAGGCGTTTTTGAATTTTAAATTTAAAAAAACTGAAATTTGATTTTTATTGTGTTTTTGAGTAAAAGTCACCTAATAAAGAATAAAATTTCCAACCTCAAGTCTTGCGTTTTCTTCCAATTTTGTTGTCGTTCTTTCGTATTTATATTTCGTTTCGCATTTTTCTTTAAATTTTTTGTATCTTTTTCTTGTTCTTTTATTTCTGTGTTTAATCTTTCTTTGTTCTTCGAAAAACCAAGAGAGCTATTGCAATTCATAGTATCGAAAAAAAAGTTAATAATTTTGGTTGTAACTTTAAATTGTTATAACTTTTAATTCATGCATAGAAAGGAGTATTATAATATATCAAATCGTAGCTCGTTTCTATTCCTAAAAACACAACGTAGCATTATTGTTGTTCCCCTTATTTTTGAACCCAAATTACTTCGTTTATCCGACTGACCAACTTGTAAAAGTTTTTTTGCACCTTGTGACGTTGTTTTTTGGTTTTGTTCCTTAGGCTTCTATTCCGATCACCTTAACCACATTCATAGCTATTCAATTGTTCCTATTCCATGGAGTTCCTATATTCCCAGTTCGTTTGCCTAATGGATACGCGTCATTTGGAATCAGATCCTTGGTTGCTCTGAAATAGATTATCTCTATGCATCTAGGCGTTTTTGAATTTTAGATTTAAAAAAAACTGTAATTTGATTTTTTATTGTGTTTTTGAGTAAAAATCCCCTAATAAAGAAAAACTTTTCCTACCTCAAGTCTTGCGTTTTCTTCCAAATTTGTTGTGGTTCTTTTCGTATTTAGATTTCGTTTTGCATTTTTCTTTAAAATCTTTGTATCTTTTTCTTGTTCTTTTATTTCTGTGTTTAATCTATCTTTGTTCTTCGAAAAACCAAGAGAGCTATTGCGATTCATAGTATCGAAAAAAAGTTAATAATTTTGGTTGTAACTTTAAATTGTTATAACTTTTAATTCATGCATAGAAAGGAGTATTATAACATATCAAATCGTAGCTCGTTTCGATTTCTAAAAACACAACGTAGCATTATTGTTGTTCCCCTTCTTTTTGAACCCAAATTACTTCGTTTATCCTATAGACCAAGTTGTAAAGGTTTTTTTGCACCTTGTGGCGTTGTTTTTTGGTTTTGTTCCTTAGGCTTCTATTCCGATCACCTTAACCACATTCATAGCTATTCAATTGTTCCTATTCCATGGAGTTCCTATATTCCCAGTTCGTTTGCCTAATGGATACGCGTCATTTGGAATCAGATCCTTGGTTGCTCTAAAATAGATTATCTCTATGCATCTAGGCGTTTTTGAATTTTAGATTTAAAAAAAACTGTAATTTGATTTTTTATTGTGTTTTTGAGTAAAAATCCCCTAATAAAGAACAAATTTTCCTACCTCAAGTCTTGCGTTTTCTTCCAATTTTGTTGTCGTTCTTTTCGTATTTATATTTCGTTTTGCATTTTTCTTTAAATTCTTTGTATCTTTTTCTTGTTCTTTTATTTCTGTGTTTAATCTATCTTTGTTCTTCGAAAAACCAAGAGAGCTATTGCAATTCATAGTATCGAAAAAAAAGTTAATAATTTTGGTTGTAACTTTAAATTGTTATAACTTTTAATTCATGCATAGAAAGGAGTATTATAATATATCAAATCGTAGCTCGTTTCTATTCCTAAAAACACAACGTAGCATTATTGTTGTTCCCCTTCTTTTTGAACCCAAATTCCTTCGTTTATCCTTCTGACCAACTTGTAAAAGTGTTTTGCACCTTGTGGTGTTTTTTTTTGTTTTGTTCCTTAGGCTTCTATTCCGATCACCTTAACCACATTCATAGCTATTCAATTGTTCCTATTCCATGGAGTTCCTATATTCCCAGTTTGTTTGCCTAATGGATACGCGTCATTTGGAATCAGATCCTTGGTTGCTTTGAAATAGATTATCTCTATGCATCTAGGCGTTTTTGAATTTTAGATTTAAAAAAACTGTAATTTGAGTTTTTATTGTGTTTTTGAGTAAAAATCCCCTAATAAAGAACAAATTTTCCTACCTCAAGTCTTGCATTTTCTTCCAATTTTGTTGTCGTTCTTTTCGTATTTATATTTCGTTTCGCATTTTTCTTTAAATTCTTTGTATCTTTTTTTTGTTCTTTTATTTCTGTGTTTAATCTATCTTTGTTCTTCGAAAAACCAAGAGAGCTATTGCAAGTCACAGTATCAAAAAAAAAAGTTAATAATTTTGGTTGTAACTTTAAATTGTTATAACTTTTAATTCATGCATAGAAAGGAGTATTATAATATATCAAATCGTAGCTCCTTTTTATTCTTAAAAACACAACGTAGCATTATTGTTGTTCCCCTTCTTTTTGAACCCAAATTACTTCGTTTATCCTACTGACCAACTTGTAAAAGTTTTTTGCACCTTGTGGCGTTGTTTTTTGGTTTTGTTCCTTAGGCTTCTATTCCGATTACCTTAACCACATTCATAGCTATTCAATTGTGCCTATTCCATGGAGTTCCTATATTCCCTGTTCGTTTGCCTAATGGATACGCGTCATTTGGAATGAGATCCTTGGTTGCTCTAAAATAGATTATCCCTATGCATCTAGGCGTTTTTGAATTTTATATTTTAAAAAAACTATAATTTGATTTTTTATTGTGTTTTTGAGTAAAAATCCCCTAATAAAGAACAAATTTTCCTAGATCAAGTCTTGCGTTTTCTTCCAATTTTGTTGTCGTTCTTTTCGTATTTAGATTTTGTTTCGCATTTTTCTTTAAATCTTTGTATCTATTTCTTGTTCTTTTATTTCTGTGTTTAATATATCTTTGTTCTTCCAAAAACCAATAGAGCTATTGCGATTCATAGTATCGAAAAAAAGTTAATAATTTTGGTTGTAACTTTAAATTGTTATAACTTTTAATTCATGCATAGAAAGGAGTATTATAATATATCAAATCGTAGCTCGTTTTTATTCTTAAAAACACAACGTAGCATTATTGTTGTTCCCCTTTTTTTGAACCCAAATTACTTCGTTTATCCCTCTTGACCAACTTGTAAAAGTTTTTGGCACCTTGTGGCGTTGGTTTTTGTTTTGTTCCTTAGGCTTTTATTTGGATCACCTTAACCACATTCATAGCTATTCAATTGTTCCTATTCCATGGAGTTCCTATATTCCCAGTTCGTTTGCCTAATGGATACGCGTCATTTGGAATCAGATCCTTGGTTGCTCTAAAATAGATTATCTCTATGCATCTAGGCGTTTTTGAATTTTAGATTTAAAAAAAACTGTAATTTGATTTTTATTGTGTTTTTGAGTAAAAGTCCCCTAATAAAGAACAAATTTTCCTACCTCAAGTCTTGCGTTTTCTTCCAATTTTGTTGTCGTTCTTTTCGTATTTATATTTCGTTTCGCATTTTTCTTTAAAATCTTTGTATCTTTTTCTTGTTCTCTTATTTCTGTGTTTAATCTTTCTTTGTTCTTCGAAAAACCAAGAGAGCTATTGCAATTCACAGTATCGAAAAAAAAGTTAATAATTTTGGTTGTAACTTTAAATTGTTATAACTTTTAATTCATGCATAGAAAGGAGTATTATAATATATCAAATGGTAGTTCGTTTCTATTCCTAAAAACACAACGTAGCATTATTGTTGTTCCCCTTCTTTTTGAACCAAAAATTCCTTCGTTTATCCTACTGAACAACTTGTAAAACTTTTTTTGCACCTTGTGACTTTGTTTTTTCTTTTTGTTCCTTAGGCTTCTATTCCGATGACCTTAACCACATTCATACCTATCCAATTGTTCCTATTCCAAGGAGTTCCTATATTCCCAATTCCGTTTGCCTAATGGATACGCATCATTTGGAATCAGATCCTTTGTTGCTTTGAAATAGATTATCTCTATGCATCTAGGCGTTTTTCAATTTTAGATTTAAAAAAAACTGTAATCTCATTTTTTATTGGGTTTTGGAGTAAAATTCCCCTAATAAAGAAGAAATTTTCCTACCTCAAGTCTTGCGTTTTCTTCCAATTTTGTTGTCGTTCTTTTCGTATTTATATTTCGTTTCGCATTTTTCTTTAAATTCTTTGTATCTTTTTCTTGTTCTTTTATTTCTGTGTTTAATCTATCTTTGTTCTTCGAAAAACCAAGAGAGCTATTGCAATTCATAGTATCAAAAAAAAGTTAATAATTTTGGTTGTAACTTTAAATTGTTATAACTTTTAATTCATGCATAGAAAGGAGTATTATAATATATCAAATCGTAGCTCGTTTCTATTCCTAAAAACACAACGTAGCATTATTGTTGTTCCTCTTCTTTTTGAACCCAAATTCCTTCGTTTATCCCTCTTGACCAACTTGTAAAAGTTTTTGCACCTTGTGGCGTTGTTTTTGGTTTTGTTCCTTAGGCTTCTATTAGATCACCTTAACCACATTCATAGCTATTCAATTGTTCCTATTCCATGGAGTTCCTATATTTCCAGTTAGTTTGCCTAATGGATACGCGTCATTTGGAATCAGATCCTTGGTTGCTCTAAAATTGATTATCTCTATGCATCTAGGCGTTTTTGAATTTTATATTTAAAAAAAACTAAAATTTGATTTTTATTGTGTTTTTGAGTAAAAGTCCCCTAATAAAGAACAAATTTTCCTACCTCAAGTCTTGCGTTTTCTTCCAATTTTGTTGTCGTTCTTTTCGTATTTATATTTCGTTTCGCATTTTTCTTTAAATTCTTTGTATCTTTTTCTTGTTCTTTTATTTATGTGTTTAATCTATCTTTGTTCTTCGAAAAACCAAGAGAGCTATTGCAATTCATAGTATCGGAAAAAAAGTTAATAATTTTGGTTGTAACTTTAAATTGTTATAACTTTTAATTCATGCATAGAAAGGAGTATTATAATATATCAAATCGTAGCTCGTTTCTATTCCTAAAAACACAACGTAGCATTATTGTTGTTCCCCTTCTTTTTGAACCCAAATTCCTTCGTTTATCCTTCTGACCTACTTGTAAAAGTGTTTTTGCACCTTGTGGTGTTTTTTTTTGTTTTGTTCCTTAGGCTTCTATTTCGATCACCTTAACCACATTCATAGCTATTCAATTGTTCCTATTCCATGGAGTTCCTATATTCCCAGTTCGTTTGCCTAATGGATACGCGTCATTTGGAATCAGATCCTTGGTTGCTCTAAAATAGATTATCTCTATGCATCTAGGCGTTTTTGAATTTTAGATTTAAAAAAAACTGTAATTTGATTTTTTATTGTGTTTTTGAGTAAAAATCCCCTAATAAAGAACAAATTTTCCTACCTCAAGTCTTGCGTTTTCTTCCAATTTTGTTGTCGTTCTTTTCGTATTTATATTTCGTTTTGCATTTTTCTTTAAAATCTTTGTATCTTTTTCTTGTTCTTTTATTTCTGTGTTTAATCTATCTTTGTTCTTCGAAAAACCAAGAGAGCTATTGCAATTCATAGTATCGAAAAAAAGTTAATAATTTTGGTTGTAACTTTAAATTGTTATAACTTTTAATTCATGCATAGAAAGGAGTATTATAATATATCAAATCGTAGCTCGTTTCTATTCCTAAAAACACAACGTAGCATTATTGTTGTTGCCCTTCTTTTTGAACATAAATTCCTTCGTTTATCCCTCTTGACCAACTTGTAAAAGTTTTTGCACATTGTGGCGTTTTTTTTGGTTTTGTTCCTTAGGCTTCTATTCCGATCACCTTAACCACATTCATAGCTATTCAATTGTTCCTATTCCATGGAGTTCCTATATTCCCAGTTCGTTTGCCTAATGGATACGCGTCATTTGGAATCAGATCCTTTGTTGCTCTAAAATAGAATATCTCTATGCATCAAGGCGTTTTTGAATTTTAGATTTTAAAAAAAATGTTATTGGATTTTTATTGTGTTTTTGAGTAAAAATCCCCTAATAAAGAACAAATTTCCCTACCTCAAGTCTTGCGTTTTCTTCCAATTTTGTTGTCGTTCTTTTCGTATTTATATTTCGTTTCGCATTTTTCTTTAAATTCTTTGTATCTTTTTCTTGTTCTTTTATTTCTGTGTTTAATCTATCTTTGTTCTTCGAAAAACCAAGAGAGCTATTGCAATTCACAATATCGAAAAAAAAGTTAATAATTTTGGTTGTAACTTTAAATTGTTATAATTTTTAATTCATGCATAGAAAGGAGTATTATAATATATCAAATCGTAGCTCGTTTCTATTCCTAAAAACACAACGTAGCATTATTGTTGTTCCCCTTCTTTTTGAACCCAAATTCCTTCGTTTATCCTACTGACCAACTTGTAAAAGTTTTTTTGCACCTTGTAGCGTTGTTTTTTTATTTTTTTCCTTAGGCTTCTATTCCGATCACCTTAACCACATTCATAGCTATTCAATTGTTCCTATTCCATGGAGTTCCTATATTCCCAGTTCGTTTGCCTAATGGATACGTGATGAGTGCTCAAAAAGCACTAAAATTACCATGATTTTATGCACATTAATTGATGAAAAATATATATATTTATATGTTTTATCATATATTTATATAAATTTGTCTTTTTGGGAATCACGGGTATTTTTATTGTTTTTCAGGTATTTTGGCTTAAAAACGTAACTTAAAGACTCAAAGAGGAATACTAAAAGCAATACATCACAAATATATTAATAAATAAATGGGGAAAGGTCAACAAATATGGAAAAATTGGACAAAATGGGTCAAAAATGTCAAAAAGGAGAAAATCGCGCCGCCGCGCTGCCCAGCGCCCAGACCCGAGCGCGCCAGCGCCCAGCCGTGCGCAGCACGCCCCACGTCCACGCGCATCAACCCGCGCCCATTCCCAGTTCCGCGCGCACCCGCGCGCGTATCTCACATGCTCCGCGCGCGCCGCGCGCGCGCACTGCCATCGGCGCGCGCCCTGCGCGCCGCACCTCCGCCGCGCGACGACGCCCATTTCGCCCCATTTTTCACGTGCGGCCGCCCATGATGTCATGCCGACGTCATCAATGACCTCGACATTTGCAATACGCGTTTTCACATTTTTAATATTTTTTAACATTTTTTCACTCATTTTTTCTCTCCATCCTCACCTATAAATACCTCCTTCCCTTCACTTCTAAACACACCTTCAAAACCATTCTTTTCTTCTCTTTCTTTCTCTCATTTCTTAGTTTTTAAGCTTTTCTTAGTTTCTTTCTTAGTTTCTAAGCTTTTCTTTGTTTTTCTCTTAGTTTTTAGTTCAATTCTCTTACGTTTAGAGTTCTTCCCTTTTGGGAAAGAATTAGTTATGTTTTTCTAATTTATTACATTTTTGATTCAATAAATGTAAGTGCAAATTCCGCTTGTAAGTTTTCCAAAGAACGAGAATAGCATCGAAGTTACGTAAGGATTTTATTTTCTTCTGATTATTTTTATGCTTTATTCTTACATGTTATATTTAATTTGTACGTGATTAAATTTGACTATCTTTGGTCATTTTATAAACATGATGTAATAATAACGTTGTTATGCTTGCGAAATATTAAATAGGTAAAAATCTCTAAAATGAATTGATTTTATTTTTATTCAAGATTTTATATTAAGAATGTTAGAGAGAAATATATTATTTTTCATTATAAACTTAAATCTGAAAATTACATTTTAAGGTTTAGTTATCAGGTCTAATTTAGAGTACTGCTCTTTTATTCGTTGGTAGAATCGTTTAGTAGATAGAATGAAGATCTATTTCAAAAGTTTTTATAAGAATTATTATCTGAAAATGTATTGACAACATGTTTTTGGTAGTGGTTTTAAAACTTGAAAGTTAGTACTCGGATAATTAAATTCTTAGGTTTAATTTGGACACCTTGAATAAAGTTTAAATCGTCTAACCTCACCAAAGGTGGCATTTAAATGGTTCATTTTTAATCTCTTAGAAAAAGGAATTAATTTAATTAACCAAATTATTTATCAACCCCACCCATAGGTGTTAATTGATTTGTTTAGTTAACAAAGAATATCTAACCCCACCAAAGGTGGTATTCATATAAAAAAGAGAGAATCAATAAATATCAATTCATATCTTTAATAACCTAAATAATATGAGCAAGCATAATTAACTTAGTTATTATATCCATAAATACTCCACCATTATAAATGATAAAAATTTGCATGAATATTTATTGAATCTGTATATATGTTTATTATTTATTGAATTTGTATATATGTTTATTAATTATTGAATTTGTATATATGTTTATTTATTTTATGTAAGTAGATTAAAAACACAAAACCCCAAAATATCGTGACAGGATGTTTAGGATTTAATTTCGTTTTTAAAAGTTTGAATAATAAATTAAAAACCACATACATTCCTTCCTTAGATCGACCTTGGGAGTATACTTATCATTTTCTACGAAATGATTAGGTGCACTTCTTGAGAGTTTTATAAATAGATAAAACCAAAGTAACGGGCAGGATCGGCGATGTCGGTTCTGCCCCGATCAAGTTTTTGGCGCCGTTGCCGGGGAAGGAATAGTGTTTTTAAATTATTTATCAAAATTTTAAAAACTTTTTGTGTTGTAAATAATTGTGATTTTTTTTTATTTTGATTAAAAAAACAAAAATAAATTAAATTTTTTTTTGTTGTTGTGAATAGTAAAATAAAAACAAAAATTTAATAAAAATTAAAATTAATTTTTTTCTCTGTAAAAAACAAAAAATAATAAATATATAATAATAAAATTGTTGTTAAGTAAAAAGTAAAAAAACAATAAATAAATAAAAATTAAAATAATTTGAAAAGTAAAAAAAAAAATTAAAATTTTAAATTTCATAAGAAAATTATAGCATGAATAATAAAATAATTTTGAATTTTGAAATTTGAAGTAAAAAAAAAGGTAATTAAATTTTAAATTAAATAAATAATATAAAAAAATTAAAAAAAATAAAAATAAAAAAAATAAAAAAATTAAAAAAATTAAAAAAATTAAAAAAATTAAAAAAATAAAAAAACAATAAATAAATAAATAAAAACTTAAATAAATTTTAAATAAAAAATAAAATAAAATAAAAAAAAATTATAAAATAAAATAATAAAAAAAATAATAAAAAAATAAAAAAATAAAAAATAAAAAAAATAAAATAAAATTTAAAATAAAAAAAATAAACCTTTCATAAATAAATAAAATAAATTTTTGTTCGTAAATAGTAAAAAAAATAATAAAATAATAAATAAAATAAATAAAAATAATAATAATTTTCAAATTTTAAATTTGAGAATAATAAAAAAAAACAAGGAAAATTAAAAAAAATAAAATAAAATAAAACTTACCATTCATAAATAGTAAAAAAATAAAAAATAAATAAAATTTAGATTTCAAAATTCATAAAAAAAGGTTATAGTTCATGAATAGTAAAAAAAAATTTCAAAAAATAAAAGATAAAAAAATTAATAATAAAAAGAAAAAATAAAAGTAAATAAAATTTAAACTTTGTTTTATTTTAATAAATTTGACTTAGGGTTTAACTAGTTTTTGTTTAGTGTTTTGTATTAAATACCATGTAAATTTTCTCTAAATTTTTGTGTGGTTATTATTTTGTTGACAAGAGTTTTAAATTTACGTTTTCAATAGTCTATACGTGGTAGGAGATCCTTAGGAAACCCTCTTACACCATATGTAGATAATATTCATAAATTTAAACAAGTGTCAACAATCTTTGGATTCCAACCACCAACTGTTTTTGAGCCAAACGTAGAACCAAACCTTAGTCCTTTACTAGAACCAAAAGAAATGGAGGAAAACCAACATGTTAGGGAAACCACCATGAAGGAGTTTGCAAGACCGGTGATTGGCACGGCAAGGCCGCTATCCGATTGGGTAAAGGCTGCTCGGAATTATGACCTAAAAAATATTCATTTTTCTATGCTTCCTTCCTTTTATGGGCTTCCTAATGAAGATTCTCTTTCCTTCATTAGAGACTTCTATGCTACGGTTCAAACCTTCCCCCTCGGTATTCTAAACGAGGATCAACTTCGAATGAGATGTTTCCCCTACACCTTAAAGGATAAGGCCAAAGCTTGGTTAATGTCACTTCCCCCAGGTTCTCTGATGACATGGGAGAACATTTATAATAAATTCATGGGAAAATTCTATTCCCACCAAAAAACATCAGAGTTGAGATGAAAGATTGCTACTTTCTCTCAGATGGAAGGAGAACCATTCCATGAAGCTTGGGATAGGTTCAAAATGTTTCTCACTCAATGTCCCCATCACAGCTTTCCCCTACAGTTGCAGAACCAATTCTTTTACGATGGACTTACACAACAATGTCGATTCATTGTCGACAACAATTGCGGGAGGAGCAATGGGAGAAAAGAGCGCCTCGAGACGTCCAACCTTTTTGAGATGTTGGGTGCTAATTCCCAACAGAAAAGCTCACGAGTAAGAAAAGTTGGAGTTCATGAAATCGATTCTAGCACTGAAGTTCAACAACAACTTGTTCAACTGACCAAGCAAGTTGCCCTTCTCACTACACAAACCAACATTAATAATGAACAGTATGGTTTGTATGGCAACATGGGACATGGTACTGAAGCCTGTCCATACCAAGGAGAAACAAGCTGGACACGAACGAGGTTAATGTATTGGGAGCATATCAACGAGACCAAGGTATGAGCCCAATTCAAATACCTACAATCACAGGTGGAGAAATCATCCGAACTTCTCCTGGAGGCAAAACAACCCTCGCTTTCACTCAAAGCTCAAATCGACCAAGCCAAGCAATTCCACCCACCTATCCCAAGAAGCATTCCCAATAAATCACCCTTGGAGGACAACTTGAATTCTTTTATTCAAGTTTGTAGAGTTAACCAATCCAAAACCAATCAACGGTTGGATTCTGTGGAAGCTTCTATGAAAAAGGTGGAAGTTCAAGTAGAACAGTTAGTTGAACATTTACAAAAACAAAGCAAAGACTAATTTGATGGTCAAATGGGGTAAAATAAATTCAATGAAGAGGAGACATTGAGTTTGTCATTCTGTAATCTCCAAGCAACGTCTTACTAGAAGACGATAAATTTTAGTCCTACATGGGAGGTCACCCATTATTGTATTTTCCTTTGTTTTAGTTTTATTTTGTGTGTAATAAAATTCAAATGAAATAAATTTGTTTATTTCAAAAATTGTGTCCATTCTTTAAATTTAGCATAAAAATAAAATAAAAAAAAATTAATTAAAAATTTAAAATTTAAAATAAAAAAAAAAATTTTTTTGCTTTAAGCTTGTACATTTTGTCAAGTGATAAATCTTTCTAAATGATATCTACTATTTTTTTAAGAGTTAAATGTTGATAGGAGGAGGATCAATTTCAACTACAAATAACCATGGGAGATGCTGAAGATAGGTGGAAAATGATGAAGGACTATACAATGCCAATCATTGGCAATGTAACTTCTGGCATACAATTACAAGAGGCTGCAAGGAATTATGAATTAAAAAAGATTCATTATTCTTTGTTGCCTTCCTATTATGGTGTCCCTAATGAAGATCCTTTGCATTTCATTCGAGAATTCTATGCTATTGTCCAAACCTTTCCACTACATGCAATTAATGAAGATCAACTTAGGATGAGGTGTTTTCCTTACACCCTCAAGGATAAAGCTTGGTCATGGTTCATTACTCTACAATCAGGTTCTCTAAAAACTTGGGAGGCAGTATATGAAATTTTTATGGGTAGGTTCTATTCCCATCAAAATCTTTGTTGACTTAAGGACAAAGATAGCAACATTTTCTCAAATGTATGAAGAGCCCTTTCATGAAGCTTGGGAACGATTCAAACTCCTTTTCATTCAATGTCATAATCATAGCTTTCCATTGCAACTACAGAACCAATTCTTTTATGATGGTTTGACACTGCAGAGTCAATACATGGTTGATAATGCTGCTGGAGGTGCTGTGGGAGAAAAAAGTGCAGAGGAAGCCTATAATCTTTATGAGCTGTTGGGTTCTAATTCCCAACAAAGAAGTGCTAGAAGGAGAGCAAGAGTCAATGAAGTTGGCTCCAATAATGAGATAACCTTGCAACTTGCTGAATTGACTAAACAAGTGCAACTTCTTACTACCCACCAAATGCCAAATCAAGAGGTGTGTGAAGTGTGTTTTTCAATTGGGCATGGTACTCATAATTGTTCAAGTACTTGTGATTCTAGTGTCAATTCCATAGAGGAAGTAAAATCCTTTCAAAGGTATCATCCAAACACCTATAATCACCCTAACCATCATTGGAAGCAAAACAATTATCCAGTCTACACCCAATCTTTCAATCCAACCTTAGAGGATAGCTTGAATGCTTTTATTCAAGTTAGTTGTGACAACCAATTGATAAATAATCAAAGATTGAACACCATTGAGGCTTCGGTTAAACGAATTGAATCTAAAATTGGGCAACTGGCTGAACAAATGCAAAAGAAAGAACCAGGAAAGTTGCCTAGTCAACCTGAACAAGCAAAGGATGTAAGAACCCTTCGAAGTGGTAAGGTAGTCAATACTAGTTTACCTGAAATCTCTAACGATTTACCTTGTACTTCAGGTAACAAAGAAGGTGATATTCTAGTCTCACAGAAAGGAGAAATAAGTGTTAAACTTAACAAGCCTTCTGAAAAACTCATTGGAGAGTCATCTGACATCCCCAAAATTCAAAAGACAACAGAACCACACCAGTTGCAAGTACCTTTTCCACATCGATTAAAAGAATCCAAAGAAGATAAGCAATTCTATGATCTTTTTAATATGCTCTCTAAAGCAAATATCAATTTACCATTATTAGAAGTGATCATGAATGTGCCCTCATATGCTAAGTTTTTCAAAGAGTTGAACACTAAGAAAATGAGGTATGAACTGAATGAACGAGTAGTAGTATCAGAAATTTCTAGCGTACTTTCAAGACAAACTACCCCTAAGTTAAAAGACCTGGAAGTTTTATTATAAACATAACTATGCGGGATAGGAAGGTAGCTAAATCAATGCTTGATTTAGGTGCTAGTATAAATTTGATGCCTTACTCTATATTCTTACAGCTCAATCTAGGAGATTTAAAACCCACAACTATGTCCCTTCAACTTGCAGATAGATCTCTTAAGTATCCAAAGGGAATAGTTGAGGATGTATTGGTACAAGTAGACAAATTGATAATACTGTTGACTTTGTGGTTACGGATATGCAAGAAAATCTAGCATTGGACAAAGAGCACACAATATTGCTTGGTAGACCATTTATGGCAACTACTAAAACTATTATTGATGTCCAAGATGGAAAATTGACAATGACGGTCTTAGGAGAAATTTGTTCATTTTAAAGTTTTTGATTCTTCACCTTTTCCTTCTATTTACGCCATCGATGAAATATTCGATGTTGACCCTTTGGATAATCTTGTCTAAAACACCTTTTTCCAAACGAGAATAGAAGACAAGCTTGAGATTGTTCTAACACTTCAAGAGGTCGAAGAAGATTTAGATGAGGAAATTAAGGGGTACCTTGAACAACTAGACAATGATGAAGTAATGACAAAATCTAGTACACTTTTAAATCTACCCAGTTCTTCATCTAGTAAAGAGGCCAATCCACACGAACTTGAACTCAAAGACTTACCTAAGCACTTAAAATATGTGTTTTTGGGAGAAGGGAAACTTATCCAAAGTGATAATTTCTTCAACCTTGACCAAAACCCAAGAAAAGGAACTCATCAAAGTGCTTAAACGGTTTAACAAATCTATAGGTTGGAGTATCGGGGATATAAGAGGCATTACTCCTACAATGTGTATGCACAAGATCAACTTGGAGGATGGTGCTAAGCACATGCGAGAAGCTCAAAGAAGACTAAACCCAAATATGCAAGAGGTAGTTAAGAAAGAAATTCTTAAATTGTTGGAAGAAGGGATTATCTATCCTATTGCGGATAGTAAGTGGGTTAGTCCAGTGCATGTGGTACCAAAGAAATCTGGGATAACAGTTGTTAAAAATGACAAAAGTGAATTAGTGCCCACTAGAATAATCACTGGATGGAGAATGTGTATAGATTTTAGGAAACTAAATTTATATACTAAAAAGGATCACTTTCCTCTTCCATTCATTGACCAAATGTTGGAAAGATTAGCTGGGCACGAATTTTACTATTTTTTAGATGGATTGTCTGGATATTATCAAGTACCCATAGCACCAGCAGATCAGGAGAAGACCACATTTACATGTCCTTTGGGACATTTGCTTTTCGAAGAATGCCATTTGGATTATGCAATGCCCCTGCCACTTTCCAAAGATGCATGATATCTATTTTCTCGGACATGGTGGAAAAATTCATTGAGATTTTCATGGATGATTTCTCTGTCTTTGGGAACTCATTTGATGATTGCTTACATAAATTGACTTTGGTTTTAGAAAGATGCATTGAATGCAATCTCACCCTTAGTTGGGAGAAAAGTCATTTTATGGTTCAACAAGGGATAGTTTTAGGACATATAATTTCAAACAAGGGTATTGAAGTTGATAAAGCAAAAGTTGAATTGATATCCAAACTACCTCCCCCTACATCTGTGAAGGGGATAAGAAGCTTCTTAGGACATGCAGGATTTTACAGACGATTTATTAAAGATTTCTCTAAAATAAGTCGTCCCTTATGTAACTTGCTATCAAAGGATGTTTATTTTGATTTCAACAATGATTGTCTTATTGCCTTTAATACCTTAAAAGAGAAACTAACATCTACCCACTGTTATTATGGCACCAAACCGGTCTTTACCATTTGAAATAATGTGTGACGCTTGATTATGCTATAGGAGCGAGTCTTGGGACAAAGAGTGGATAAGCGATTGCATGTCATCTACTATGCTAGCAAAACACACAATGATGCCCAAATGAATTATACCACCACAGAAAAGGAATTCTTGGCTATAGTGTTTTCTTTAGACAAATTTCGGTCTTATTTAGTAGGATCTAAAGTGATTGTGCATTCGATCATCTTTGCTTTAAGATACCTATTAAGTAAACCAAATGCCAAGCCAAGATTAATCAGGTGGGTCTTACTCTTACAAGAATTTGACTTAGAAATCAAGGATAAGAAAGGCGGTGAAAACTTAGTAGTGACCATTTGTCTAGGTTGATTTCGACTTCAACTATCTTAAAGATGAGAGTAATAAAGATATAGTTGAAACATTTTCGATGAACAATTATTTTCAATAGGTCCTAACCCGTGGTATCTTGATATTGTAAATTATCTTGCCACTTAGGTGTTTTGCGACCTAACACTTCATATTAGGACAAGAAAATGTTCTTTAAAACTATTAAGGACTCTTTCTGGGATGACCCTTATTTATACAAGATTGGACAAGATCAAGTCATTTGGAGATATGTATTTGAAGAATAACATAAGAGCATTCTGACTTTTTGTCATGAACTTCATTGTGGGGCCATTTTGGTGGTGAAAAGACAACTCATGAGGTATTATAGTGTGAATTCTTTTGGCCTACTCTTTTTAAAGATGCTCATATGTTTTGTGTACAATGTGATAGATGTCAAAGAACAGGAAACATAAGCAAAAGAGATGAAATTCCTTTGACATCTAATTTAGTTGTTGAACTCTTTGATGTATGGGGGATTGACTTTATGGGTCCTTTTCCCCCATCTAATGGTTTTCAATACATTTTGGTTCTTTGTGGATTATGTATCCAAGTGGGTAGAAGCTATCCCCACTAAAACCAATGATGGTAATGTTGTTGTTAAATTCTTGAAGGATTTAATATTAAGTAGGTTCGGAACGCCTAGAGCCATAATAAGTGATGGAGGTAGCCATTTTTGTAACAAGATCTTTGATGGAGTACTAAACAAGTACAACATCACACATAAAGTAGCTACTCCATATCATCCTCAAACTTCCGGTTTAGTGGAAGTAAGTAATAGGCAAATTAAAGGAATATTGGAACACACTGTGCGTCCTTCAAGGAAGGATTGGGCATTTAAGTTAAATGATGCCTTATGGGCATACCGCACTGCTTACAAAACACCTATTGGGATGAGCCACTAGGTTAATCTTTGGGAAAGCGTGCCACCTTCCAGTTGAACTTGAACACAAGGCTTCTTGGGCAATTAAAGAGTTAAACATGGATTTAGATAAAGCAGAGAAAAACGGTTACTCCATCTTAATGAGTTGGAAGAAATTAGGAACGAAGCCTATGAGAATGCCAAATTATACAAAGAGCGTACTAAGCGCTATCATGACAAGAGAGCTAGTTCCTAAGATTCTTCACCCTGGAATGAAAGTTCTTTTATTTAACTCTCGTTTGAGATTGTTTCCGGAAAGGCGAGATCAAGATGGGATGGACCATTCAAAATAGTTCGGTATTTGCACATGGAGTAGTAGAACTATTGGATTCCAAGACACAGAAAACATTCAAAGTCAATGGGCATCGTGTGAAGCCTTATTTAGAAGAACCAAATAACATTGCTGAAATGGATTGCATTTGGCTGAGTAACCCTTAGCACCATAAAGTTACGTCTTGCTAAGACGTTAAACTAAGCGCTGGATGGGAGGCAACCCATCATTTTAGGTAATTTAATTTTATTTGTTTAATTTGTTTAATTTCTATTTTTTATTTTAGTTTAATTATGTGTGAATAATTTTAAAATTGTTAAAACTAAAATTTTTTTTTTGAGATGTTAGAAGTTTACAACAATCTGTCTGTATACACTTTAATGAATATGATGGATGCACCTGCATTTCTCCATCACTACTTGCAACATTCTCAAGAAATAGGTAATATTTCCTCTCTTTTCTCTTTATCTTTAATTTACAGTTGTTACATTGAGGACAATGTAAGTTCTAGGTTGGGGGTGGTGAAAAGTTACCATGCTTAATTTAAAAAAAAATTTAACAATTAAAAAAAAAAATAAAAAAATAAAAAAACTTTTTAGGTTCACATTTTCATTTTTATTGTGTTTGGTTTTATTTTCCTTGTGCGATTTAGTAATTTTTGGAATTAAAAAAAAAAATTTCTCACAAAAATTTATCATTTCTTTAAATCAAATTTAAGTAAATAGTTAAGTCTTTTGTACTGTTAGATTAATTTTTGAAAACATATCATGAAATATTATGTAATTATTTTTGATAATTAGTTAATTTTTGTCATAACTAGTATTTCTTGATAAGATGTAGAAATTATGTTAAACCCAAAATCGGTGTTTGTAAATTTGTTTTAGTGGAGACTACCTTTGTGAGATATAATTTGAGCCTAATTTCCCTTATTGAGAGTGAAATATATATTTTTTCTACTCCAAACACATTTCTTATTTCTTCAAATTCTTAGATGATCTCTATAGGCATTAATATTGAATGTATGAATTTTTTCTCATCTTAATAGAGTATCGTATATTTTTTTTATTATTTTTGCTTAGATTAAATGATTTGAGTAGAAATTGATAGTATATGCTTTTATCTCATTCGTGCATGACTGTTACAAAAAAAAAAAAGAGACATATCTGGGGTTACCTAAACCAAGATCAAACAAAAAAGCCACAAAATTAACCACTCACCAAAATCCTAAAAAAAAATGTACAATCTGTACATGGGTTGACTCTCTAAAAAAATGATATATATTGAAAAGTATCTTCAGACAAAAATAGAGAGATAAAGAATATATAGTATAATCTACATACTATGACCCATATTACCCAAAAAAAAAAATGTACAATCTGTACATGGGTTGACTCTCTAAAAAATGATATATATTGAAAAATATCTTCAGAAAAATATAGAGAGAAAGAATATATAGTATAATCTACATACTATGACCCACATTGCCTACAAAATTGTGAGTAAAGGCTAATTACAAAAAGATATAGGAAGTAATTCCCTAAAAAGTCATTGCACTTTCTTCATTTGTAAAAGGCATATATCTTGAAATTTTTTCTTAATGAGTTTGATTTATGCATGAAAATAATTTTTATATATGATATCTTTATAATTTATAGATTTGATTCCTTCCATGAGATCAACGTCAAAATAACACTTTGAGCCTTTCTTCTTTATACATATGCGAACATATTAGTTCATTTCTATACATCAACTCTTTCGCATATAAATTAGTATGAGTGTTTGAACCCATAGGATTCAGTGTTTTGAGAGTATTGACTTGTGAGGAATAGAGTCGGCGAATTCGGATTTATGACACTGAAATTGGGTGAAATTAAATTGATACATTTTTATATGAAATATGAAAATGATTTTGACTAATTATTATAATAAATCATGATTGTTTAAAAAGATTAAAATAACTTATGCTTGAGATTTTAATTATGATCTTAAAGGAGATTAAAAAGTATGAGACATTTTTGTGATATGTTGTTTTCTTTTATTCTTAAACGTTAATTTTTGATTTTGTTGTAATTTTAGTTTTTAAGTTGATTGTTGTTATTATTTCTTTTAATTTTTACATTTAGTTCAATGTTTGTGGGTATCATTACTGAAAACCCTCACGAGACTCAAACTCGTCCACTAGGGCAACCTAGGGGTTTAAAGGCTTGTTACATAGGCTAAATGCAACCGTGTCAATCTACGGAAGTGATTTAGGATAGTTTAATTTTTAGTTTTTATCGCTTCTCTTGCTAAGGGACTAGCAAGAAGCTGGTTGGGGGTTGTGATAAGTGCTCAAAAAGCACTAAAATAACCATGATTTTATGCACATTAATTGATTAATATATATATATTTATATGTTTTATCATATATTTATATATATTTGTCTTTTTTGGAATCACGGGTATTTTTATTGTTTTTCAGGTATTTTGGCTTAAAAACGTAACTTAAAGACTCAAAGAGGAATACTGAAAGCAATACATCACAAATATATTAATAAATAAATGGGGAAAGGTCAATAAATATGGAAAAATTGGATAAAATGGGTCAAAAAGGTCAAAAATGTCAAAAAGGAGAAAATCGTGCCGCCGCGCCGCCCAGCCGCGCCGAGCCCCGCGCGCGCAGCACGCCCCACGTCCGCGCGCATCAGCGCGCGCCCGATCCAGTTCGCGCGCGCCCGCGGAGACATCTCACTGCTCCGTGCGCGCCGTGCGCCGGCGCTGCCAGCCCGCCGCCACTGCGCGCCCAATTTCCTCCGCATGACGCGACGCCCATTTCGCCCCATTTTTCACGTGCGGCCGCCCGTGATGTCATGCTGACGTCATCAATGACCTCAGCATTTGCACTACGCGTTTTCACATTTTTTTAACATTTTTTCACTCATTTTTTCTCTCCATCCTCACCTATAAATACCTCCCTTCCCTTCACTTCTAAACACACCTCAAAACCATTCTTCTCTTCTCTTTCTTTCTCTCATTTCTTAGTTTTTAAGCTTTTCTTAGTTTCTTTCTTAGTTTCTAGTTGTTCTTAGTTAATTTCTCTTAGTTTTAGAGTTCTTCCCTTTTTGGGAAGAACTAGTTATGTTTTTGTAATTTATTAGCTTTTTGATTCAATAAATGGGACTGCAAATTCCGCTTGGAGGTTTTCCAGCAACAAGAATAGCATCGAAGTTCTGTAAGGATTTTATTTTCTTCTGATTATTTTTTATGCTTTATTCTTACATGTTATATTTAATTTGTCTGTGATTAAATTTGACTCATTGTTGTTTATAAACATGATGTAATAATAACGTTGTTATGCTAGCGAAATATTAAATAGGTAAAAATCTCTAAAATGAATTGATTTTATTTTTTATTCAAGATTTTATATTAAGAATGTTAGAGATAAATATATTATTTTTCATTACAAACTTAAATCTGAAAATTAGATTTTAAGGTTTAGTTATCCGGTCTGATTTAGAGTAGTGCTCTTTTATTTGTTGTGACAATCGCGCGGTAGTTAGAGTGATGCTCTATTTCAAAAGTTTTTATAAGAATTATTATCTAAAAATGTATTGACAACATGTTTTCAGTAGTGGTTTTAAAACTTGAAAGTTAGTACTCGGAAAATTAAATTCTTAGGTTTAATTTGGACACCTTAAATAAAGTTTAAGCTGTCTAACCACACCAAAGGTGGCATTTAAATGGTTCATTTTCAATCTCTTAGAAAAAGGAATTAATTTAATTAACCAAATTAGTTATCAACCCCACCCATAGGTGTTAATTGATTTGTTTAGTTAACAAAGAATATCTAACCCCACCAAAGGTGGTATTCATATAAAAAAGAGAGAATCAATAAATATCAATTCATATCTTTAATAACCTAAATAATATGAGCAAGCATAATTAACTTAATTATTATATCCATAAATACTCCACCATTATAAATGATAAAATTTGCATAAATGTTTATTGAATCTATGTTTATTTTTTATGTAATTAGATTAAAAACACAAAACCCCAAAATATCGTGACAGGATGTTTAGGATTTAATTTCGTTTTTAAAAGTTTGAATAATAAATTAAAAACCACATACATTCCTTCCTTAGATCGACCTTGGGAGTATACTTATCATTTTCTACGAAATGATTCGTGCACTTGCGAGAGTTTTATAAATAGATAAAACCAAAGTAACGGGCAGGATCGGCGATGTCGGTTCCGCCCCGATCATCACCTTAACCAAATTCATAGCTATTGAATTCTTGCTATTCGATGGAGTTCCTATATTCCCAGTTCGTTTGCCTAATGGATACGCGTCATTTGGAATCAGATCCTTGGTTGCTCTAAAATAGATTATCTCTATGCATCTAGGCGTTTTTGAATTTTAGATTTAAAAAAAACTGTTATTTGATTTTTTATTGTGTTTTTGAGTAAAAATCCCCTAATAAAGAACAATTTCCCTACCTCAAGTCTCGCGTTTTCTTCCAATTTTGTTGTCGTTCTTTTCGTATTTATATTTCGTTTCGCATTTTTCTTTAAATCTTCGTATCTTTTTCTTGTTCTTTTATTTCTGTGTTTAATCTATCTTTGTTCTTCAAAAAACCAAGAGAGCTATTCTAATTGACAGTATCGAAAAAAAAGTTAATAATTTTGGTTATAACTTTAAATTGTTATAACTTTTAATTCATGCATAGAAAGGAGTATTATAATATATCAAATCGTAGCTCGTTTCTATTCCTAAAAACACAACGTAGCATTATTGTTGTTCCCCTTCTTTTTGAACCCAAATTCCTTCGTTTATCCTACTGACCAACTTGTAAAAGTGTTTTTGCAAATTGTGGCGTTGTTTTTTGGTTTTGTTCCTTAGGCTTCTATTCCGATCACCTTAACCACATTCATAGCTATTCAATTGTTCCTATTCCATGGAGTTCCTATATTCCCAGTTCGTTTGCCTAATGGATACGCGTCATTTGGAATCAGATCCTTAGTTGCTCTAAAATAGATTATCTCTATGCAACTAGGCATTTTTGAATTTTAGATTTAAAAAAAACTATTATTTGATTTTTTATTGTGTTTTTGAGTAAAAATCCCCTAATAAAGAACAAATTTTCCTACCTCATGTCCTGCGTTTTCTTTCAATTTTCTAGTCGTTATTTTCATGTTTGGATTTAGTTTTGCATTTTTCTTTAAATTCTTCGTATCTTTTTCTTGTTCTTTTATTTCTGTGTTTAATCTATCTTTGTTCTTCGAAAAACAAAGAGAGCTATTGCAATTCACAGTATCGAAAAAAAAGTTAATAATTTTGGTTGTAACTTTAAATTGTTATAACTTTTAATTCATGCATAGAAAGGAGTATTATAATATATCAAATCATAGCTCGTTTCTATTCCTAAAAACACAACGTAGCATTATTGTTGTTCCCCTTCTTTTTGAACCCAAATTCCTTCGTTTATCCTACTGACCAACTTGTAAAAGTGTTTTTGCACCTTGTGGCGTTGTTTTTTGGTTTTGTTCCTTAGGCTTCTATTCCGATCACCTTAACCACATTCATAGCTATTCAATTGTTCCTATTCCATGGAGTTCCTATATTCCCAGTTCGTTTGCCTAATGGATACGCGTCATTTGGAATCCGATCCTTGGTTGCTCTAAAATAGATTATCTCTATGCATCAAGGCGTTTTTAAATTTTAGATTTAAAAAAAACTGTAACTAGAGTTTTTATTGTGTTTTTGAGTAACAATCCCCAAATAAAGAAAAAATTATCCTACCTCAAGTCTTGCGTTTTCTTCAAATTTTATTGACGTTCTTTTCGTATTTATATTCCGTTTCCCATTTTTCTTTAAATTCTTTGTATCTTTTTCTTATTCTTTTATTTCTGTGTTTAATCTATCTTTGTTCTTCGAAAAACTAAGAGAGCTATTGCAATTCACAGTATCGAAAAAAAAGTTACTAATTTTGGTTGTAACTTTAAATTGTTATAACTTTTAATTCATGCATAGAAAGGAGTATTATAATATATCAAATCGTAGCTCGTTTCTATTCCTAAAAACACAACGTAGCATTATTGTTGTTCCCCTTCTTTTTGAACCCAAATTCCTTCGTATATCCTACTGACCAACTTGTAAAGGTGTTTTTGCACCTTGTGGCGTTGTTTTTTAGTTTTGTTCCTTAGGCTTCTATTCCGATCACCTTAACCACATTCATAGCTATTCAATTGTTCCTATTCCATGGAGTTCCTATATTCCCAGTTCGTTTACCTAATGGATACGCGTCATTTGAAATCAGATCCTTGGTTGCCCTAAAATAGATTATCTCTAGGCATCTAGGCATTTTTGAATTTTAGATTAAAAAAAACTGTTATTTGATTTTTTATTGTGTTTTTGAGTAAAAATCCCATAATGAAGAACAAATTTTCCTACCTCAAGTCTTGCGTTTTCTTTGAATTTTGTTGTTGTTCTTTTCGTATTTAGATTTCGTTTCGCATTTTTCTTTAAATTCTTTGTATCCTTTTCTTGTTCTTTTATTTCTGTATTTAATCTATGTTTGTTCATTCGAAAAACCAAGAGAGCTATTGCAATTCACAGTATCGAAAAGAAAGTTAATAATTTTGGTTGTATTTTTAAATTGTTATAACTTTTAATTCATGCATAGAAAGGAGTAATATAATATATCAAGTTGTAGCTCGTTTCTATTCCTAAAAAATCAACGTACCATTATTGTTGTTCCATTTCTTTTGAAACCCAAATTCCTTCGTTTATCCTACTGACCAACTTGTAAAAGTTTTTTTGCAAATTGTGGCATTTTTTTTTGGTTTTGTTCCTTAGGCTTCTATTCCGATCACCTTAACCACATTCATAGCTATTCAATTGTTCCTATTCCATGGAGTTCCTATATTCCCAGTTCGTTTGCCTAATGGATACGCGTCATTTGGAATCAGATCCTTGGTTGCTCTAAAATAGATTATCTCTATGCATCTAGGCATTTTTGAATTTTAGATTTTAAAAAAAAATCTAATTTGATTTTTTATTGTGTTTTTGAGTAAAAATCCCCCAATAAAGTACAAATTTTCCTACCTCAAGTCTTGCGTTTTCTTCCAATTTTGTTGTCGTTCTTTTCGTATTTAGATTTCGTTTCACATTTTTCTTTAAATCTTTGTATCTATTTCTTGTTCTTTTATTTTTGTGTTTAATCTATCTTTGTTCTTCGAAAAACCAAGAGAGCTATTGCAATTCACAGTATCGAAAAAAAAGTTAATAATTTTGGTTGTAATTTTAAATTGTTATAACTTTTAATTCATGCATAGAAAGGAGTAATATAATATATCAAGTCGTAGCTCGTTTCTATTCCTAAAAACACAACGTAGCATTATTGTTGTTCCACTTCTTTTGAAACCCAAATTCCTTCGTTTATCCTACTGACCAACTTGTAAAAGTTTTTTTGCAAATTGTGGCATTTTTTTTTTGGTTTTGTTCCTTAGGCTTCTATTCTGATCACCTTAACCACATTATTAGGTATTCAATTGTTCCTATTACATGGAGTTCCTATATTCCCAGATAGTTTGCCTAATTTATACGCGTCACTTGGAATCAAATCCTGGGTTGCTCTAAAATAGATTATCTCTATGCATCTAGGCATTTTTGAATTTTAGATTTAAAAAAAACTATTATTCGATTTTTTATTGTGGTTTTGAGTAAAAATCCCCCAATAAAGAACAAATTTTCCTACCTCATGTCTTGTGTTTTCTTCCAATTTTGTTGTCGTCCTTTTCGTATTTTGATTTCGTTTCGCATTTTTCTGTAAATCTTTATTTCGATTTCTTGTTCTTTTATTTCTGTGTTTAATCTATCTTTGTTCTTCGAAAAACCAAGAGAGCTATTGCAATTCACAGTATCGAAAAAAAAGTTAATAATTTTGGTTGTAACTTTAAATTGTTATAACTTTTAATTCATGCATAAAAAGTAGTATTATAATATATCAAGTCGTAGCTCCTTTCTATTCCTAAAAACACAACGTAGCATTATTGTTGTTCCCCTTCTTTTTGAACCCAAATTCCTTCGTTTATCCTACTGACCAACTTGTAAAAGTTTTTGTGCAAATTGTGTCATTTTTTCTTGGTTTTGTTCCTTAGGTTTCTATTCCGATCACCTTAACCACATTCATAGCTATTCAATTGTTCCTATTCCATGGAGTTCCTATATTCCCAGTTCGTTTGCCTAATGGATACGCATCATTTGGAATCAGATCCTTGGTTGCTCTAAAATAGATTATCTCTATGCATCAAGGCGTTTTTGAATTTTAGATTTAAAAAAAACTGTAATTTGAGTTTTTATTGTGTTTTTGAGTAACAATCCCCAAATAAAGAAAAAATTATCCTACCTCAAGTCTTGCGTTTTCTTCAAATTTTATTGACGTTCTTTGCATATTTATATTCCGTTTCCCATTTTTCTTTAAATTCTTTGTATCTTTTTCTTATTCTTTTATTTCTGTGTTTAATCTATCTTTGTTCTTCGAAAAACCAAGAGAGCTATTGCAATTCACAGTATCGAAAAAAAAGTTAATAATTTTGGTTGTAATTTTAAATTGTTATAACTTTTAATTCATGCATAGAAAGGAGTCTTATAATATATCAAATCGTAGCTCGTTTCTATTCCTAAAAACACAACGTAGCATTATTGTTGTTCCCCTTCTTTTTGAACCCAAATTCCTTCGTTTATCCTACTGACCAACTTGTAAAAGTGTTTTTGCACCTTGTGGTGTTGTTTTTTGGTTTTGTTCCTTAGGCTTCTATTCCGATCACCTTAACCACATTCATAGCTATTCAATTGTTCCTATTCCACGGAGTTCCTATATTCCCAGTTCGTTTGCCTAATGGATACGCGACATTTGAAATCAGATCCTTGGTTGCCCTAAAATAGATTATCTCTATGCATCTAGGCATTTTTGAATTTTAGATTAAAAAAAACTATTATTTGATTTTTTATTGTGTTTTTGAGTAAAAATCCCCTAATAAAGAACAAATTTTCCTACCTCAAGTCTTGCGTTTTCTTCCAATTTTTTTGTTGTTCTTTTCGTATTTAGATTGCGTTTCGCATTTTTCTTTAAATTCTTTGTATCTTTTTCTTGTTCTTTTATTTCTGTGTTTAATCAATCTTTGTTCTTCGAAAAACCAAGAGAGCTATTGCAATTCACAGTATCGAAAAAAAAAGTTAATAATTTTGGTTGTAAATTTAAATTGTTATAACTTTTAATTCATGCATAGAAAGGAGTATTATAATATATCAAGTCGTAGCTCGTTTCTATTCCTAAAAACACAACGTAGCATTATTGTTGTTCCACTTCTTTTGAAACCCAAATTCCTTCGTTTATCCTACTGACCAACTTGTAAAGGTGTTTTTGCACATTGTGGCGTTGTTTTTTGGTTTTGTTCCTTAGGCTTCTATTCCGATCACCTTAACCACATTCATAGCTATTCAATTGTTCCTATTCCATGGAGCTCCTATATTCCCAGATCGTTTGCCTAATGGATACGCGTCATTTGGAATCAAATCCTGGGTTGCTCTAAAATAGATTATCTCTATGCATCTAGGCATTTTTGAATTTTAGATTTAAAAAAAACTGTTATTTGATTTTTTATTGTGTTTTTGAGTAAAAATCCCCTAATAAAGAACAAATTTTCCTACCTCAAGTCTTGCGTTTTCTTCCAATTTTGTTGTCGTCCTTTTTCGTATTTTGATTTCGTTTCGCATTTTTCTGTAAATCTTTGTATCTATTTCTTGTTCTTTTATTTCTGTGTTTAATCTATCTTTGTTCTTCGAAAAACCAAGAGAGCTATTGCAATTCACAGTATCGAAAAAAAAGTTAATAATTTTGGTTGTAACTTTAAATTGTTAAAACTTTTAATTTATGCATAGAAAGGAGTATTATAATATATCAAGTCGTAGCTCGTTTCTATTCCTAAAAACACAACGTAGCATTATTGTTGTTCCCCCTTCTTTTTGAACCCAAATTCCTTCGTTTATCCTACTGACCAACTTGTAAAAGTTTTTTTGCAAATTGTGTCATTTTTTCTTGGTTTTGTTCCTTAGGTTTCTATTCCGATCACCTTAACCACATTCATAGCTATTCATTTGTTCCTATTCCTTGGAGTTCCTAGATTCCCAGTTCGTTTGCCTAATCAATATGCGACATTTGGAATCAGATCCTTGGTTCCTCTAAAATAGATTATCTCTATCCAACTAGGCGTTTTTGAATTTTAGATTTAAAAAAAACTGTAATTTGATTTTTTATTGTGTTTTTGAGTAAAAATCCCCTAATAAAAAACAAAATTTCCTACCTCAAGTCTTGCGTTTTCTTCCAATGTTGTTGTCGTTCTTTTCGTATTTATATTTCGTTTCGCATTTTTCTTTAAATTCTTTATATCTTTTTCCTGTTCTTTTATTTCTGTGTTTAATCTATCTTTGTTCATCGAAAAACCAAGAGAGCTATTGCAATTCACAGTATCGAAAAAAAAGTTAATAATTTGGGTTGTAACTTTAAATTGTTATAACTTTTAATTCATGCATAGAAAGGAGTATTATAATATATCAAGTCGTAGCTCGTTTCTATTCCTAAAAACACAACGTAGCATTATTGTTGTTCCACTTCTTTTGAAACCCAAATTCCTTCGTTTATCCTACTGACCAACTTGTAAAAGTTTTTTTGCAAATTGTGGCGTTTTTTTTTGGTTTTGTTCCTTAGGCTTCTATTCCGATCACCTTAACCACATTCATAGCTATTCAATTGTTCCTATTCCATGGAGTTCCTATATTCCCAGATCGTTTGCCTAATGGATACGTGTCATTTGGAATCCGATCCTTGGTTGCTCTAAAATAGATTATCTCTATGCATCTAGGCATTTTTGAATTTTAGATTTAAAAAAAACTATTATTTGATTGTTTATTGTGTTTTTGAGTAAAAATCCCCTAATAAAGAACAAATTTTCCTACCTCATGTCCTGCGTTTTCTTTCAATTTTGTAGTCGTTATTTACATGTTTGGATTTAGTTTTGCATTTTTCTTTAAATTCTTCGTATCTTTTTCTTGTTCTTTTATTTCTGTGTTTAATCTATCTTTGTTCTTCGAAAAACCAAGAGAGCTATTGCAATTCACAGTATCGAAAAAAAAGTTAATAATTTTGGTTGTAACTTTAAATTGTTATAACTTTTAATTCATGCATAGAAAGGAGTATTATAATATATCAAGTCGTAGCTCGTTTCTATTCCTAAAAACACAACGTAGCATTATTGTTGTTCCACTTCTTTTGAAACCCAAATTCCTTCGCTTATCCTACTGACCAACTTGTAAAAGTTTTTTTGCAAATTGTGGCGTTTTTTTTTTGGTTTTGTTCCTTAGGCTTCTATTCCGATCACCTTAACCACATTCATAGCTATTCAATTGTTCCTATTCCATGGAGTTCCTATATTCCCAGATCGTTTGCCTAATGAATACACGTCATTTGAAATCAGATGCTTGGTTGCTCTAAAATAGATTATCTCTATGCATCTAGGCATTTTTGAATTTTAGATTTAAAAAAAACTGTTATTTGATTTTTTATTGTGTTTTTGAGTAAAAATCCCCTAATAAAGAACAAATTTTCCTACCTCAAGTCTTGCGTTTTCTTCCAATTTTGTTGTCGTTCTTTTCGTATTTATATTTCGTTTCGCATTTTTCTTTAAATTCTTTGTATCTTTTTCTTGTTCTTTTATTTCTGTGTTTAATCTATCTTTGTTCATCGAAAAACCAAGAGAGCTATTGCAATTCACAGTATCGAAAAAAAAGTTAATAATTTTGGTTGTAAATTTAAATTGTTATAACTTTTAATTCATGCATAGAAAGGAGTATTATAATATATCAAGTCGTAGCTCGTTTCTATTCCTAAAAACACAACGTAGCATTATTGTTGTTCCCCTTCTTTTTGGACCCAAATTCCTTCGTTTATCCTACTCACCAACTTGTAAAAGTTTTTTTGCAAATTGTGGCGTTTTTTTTTGGTTTTGTTCCTTAGGCTTCTATTCCGATCACCTTAACCACATTCATAGCTATTCAATTGTTCCTATTCCATGGAGTTCCTATATTCCCAGTTCGTTTGCCTAATGGATACGCGTCATTTGGAATCAGATCCTTGGTTGCTCTAAAATAGATTATCTCTATGCATCAAGGCGTTTTTGAATTTTAGATTTAAAAAAAACTGTAATTTGAGTTTTTATTGTGTTTTTGTGTAAAAATCCCCTAATAAAGAACAAATTTTCCTACCTCAAGTCTTGCGTTTTCTTCCAATTTTGTTGTCGTTCTTTTCGTATTTATATTTCGTTTCGCATTTTTCTTTAAATCTTTGTATCTATTTCTTGTTCTTTTATTTCTGTGTTTAATCTATCTTTGTTCTTCGAAAAACCAAGAGAGCTATTGCAATTCACAGTATCAAAAAAAAGTTAATAATTTTGGTTGTAACTTTAAATTGTTATAACTTTTAATTCATGCATAGAAAGGAGTATTATAATATATCAAGTCGTAGCTCGTTTCTATTCCTAAAAACACAACGTAGCATTATTGTTGTTCCCCTTCTTTTTGAACCCAAATTCCTTCGTTTATCCTACTGACCAACTTGTAAAAGTTTTTTTGCACCTTGTGGCGTTGTTTTTTGGTTTTGTTCCTCAGGCTTCTATTCCGATCACCTTAACCACATTCATAGCTATTCTATTGTTCCTATTCCACGGAGTTCCTATATTCCCAGTTCGTTTGCCTAATGGATACGCGACATTTGGAATCAGATCCTTGGTTGCTCTAAAATAGATTATCTCTATGCAACTAGGCGTTTTTGAATTTTAGATTAAAAAAAAACTATCTTTTGATTTTTTATTGTATTTTTGAGTAAAAATCCCGTAATAAAGAACAAATTTTCCTACCTCAAGTCTTGCGTTTTCTTCCAATTTTGTTGTCGTCCTTTTCGTATTTTGATTTCGTTTCGCATTTTTCTGTATATCTTTGTTTCTATTTCTTGTTCTTTTATTTCTGTGTTTAATCTATCTTTGTTCTTCGAAAAACCAAGAGAGCTATTGCAATTCACAGTATCGAAAAAAAAGTTAATAATTTTGGTTGTAACTTTAAATTGTTATAACTTTTAATTCATGCATAGAAAGGAGTATTATAATATATCAAATCATAGCTCGTTTCTATTCCTAAAAACACAACGTAGCATTATTGTTGTTCCCCTTCTTTTTGAACCCAAATTCCTTCGTTTATCCTACTGACCAACTTGTAAAAGTGTTTTTGCACCTTGTGGCGTTGTTTTTTGGTTTTGTTCCTTAGGCTTCTATTCCGATCACCTTAACCACATTCATAGCTATTCAATTGTTCCTATTCCACGGAGTTCCTATATTCCCAGTTCGTTTGCCTAATGGATACGCGACATTTGGAATCAGATCCTTGGTTCCTCTAAAATAGATTATCTCTATCCAACTAGGCGTTTTTGAATTTTAGATTAAAAAAAACTATCATTTGATTTTTTATTGTGTTTTTGAGTAAAAATCCCCTAATAAAGAACAAATTTTCCTACCTCAAGTCTTGCGTTTTCTTCCAATTTTGTTGTCATCCTTTTCGTATTTTGATTTCGTTTCGCATTTTTCTATAAATCTTTGTTTCTATTTCTTGTTCTTTTATTTCTGTGTTTAATCTATCTTTGTTCTTCGAAAAACCAAGAGAGCTATTGCAATTCACAGTATCGAAAAAAAAGTTAATAATTTTGGTTGTAACTTCAAATTGTTATAAATTTTAATTCATGCATAGAAAGGAGTATTATAATATATCAAATCGTAGCTCGTTTCTATTCCTAAAAACACAACGTAGCATTATTGTTGTTCCCCTTCTTTTTGGACCCAAATTCCTTCGTTTATCCTACTCACCAACTTGTAAAAGTGTTTTTGCAAATTGTGGCGTTTTTTTTGGTTTTGTTCCTTAGGCCTCTATTCCGATCACCTTAACCACATTCATAGCTATTCAATTGTTCCTATTCCATGGAGTTCCTATATTCCCAGTTCGTTTGCCTAATGGATACGCGTCATTTGGAATCAGATCCTTAGTTCCTCTAAAATATATTATCTCTATCCAACTAGGCATTTTTGAATTTTAGATTTAAAAAAAACTGTTATTTGATTTTTTATTGTGTTTTTGAGTAAAAATCCCCTAATAAAGAACAAATTTTCCTACCTCAAGTCTTGCGTTTTCTTCCAATTTTGTTGTCGTCCTTTTCGTATTTTGATTTCGTTTCGCATTTTTTTGTAAATCTTTGTTTCTATTTCTTGTTCTTTTATTTCTGTGTTTAATCTATCTTTGTTCTTCGAAAAACCAAGAGAGCTATTGCAATTCACAGTATCGAAAAAAAAGTTAATAATTTTGGTTGTAACTTTAAATTGTTATAACTTTTAATTCATGCATAGAAAGGAGTATTATAATATATCAAGTCGTAGCTCATTTCTATTCCTAAAAACACAACGTAGCATTATTGTTGTTCCCCCTTCTTTTTGCACCCAAATTCCTTCGTTTATCCTACTGACCAACTTTTAAAAGTTTTTTTGCAAATTTTGTCATTTTTTCTTGGTTTTGTTCCTTAGGTTTCTATTCCGATCAGCTTAACCACATTCATAGCTATTCATTTGTTCCTATTCCTTGGAGTTCCTATATTGCCAGTTTGTTTGCCTAATGGATACGCGTCATTTGGAATCAGATCCTTGGTTGCTCTAAAATACATTATCTTTATGCACAAGGCGTTTTTGAATTTTAGATTGAAAAAAAACTGTAATTTGAGTTTTTATTGTGTTTTTGAGTAAAAATCCCCTAATAAAGAACAAATTTTCCTACCTCAAGTCTTGCGTTTTCTTCCAATTTTGTTGTCGTCCTTTTCGTATTTTGATTTCGTTTCGCATTTTTCTGTAAATCTTTGTTTCTATTTCTTGTTCTTTTATTTCTGTGTTTAATCTATCTTTGTTCTTCGAAAAACCAAGAGAGCTATTGCAATTCACAGTATCGAAAAAAAAGTTAATAATTTTGGTTGTAAATTTAAATTGTTATAACTTTTAATTCATGCATAGAAAGGAGTATTATAATATATCAAGTCGTAGCTCGTTTCTATTCCTAAAAACACAACGTAGCATTATTGTTGTTCCCCTTCTATTTGGACCCAAATTCCTTCGTTTATCCTACTCACCAACTTGTAAAAGTTTTTTTGCAAATTGTGGCATTTTTTTTTGGTTTTGTTCCTTAGGCTTCTATTCCGATCACCTTAACCACATTCATAGCTATTCAATTGTTCCTATTCCATGGAGTTCCTATATTGCCAGTTCGTTTTCCTAATGGATACGTGTCATTTGGAATCAGATACTTGGTTGCTCTAAAATAGATTATCTTTATGCCTGAGAGCTTTTTTGAATTTTAGATTTAAAAAAATCTGTAATTTGAGTTTTTATTGTGTTTTTTTGTTAAAATTCTCTAATAAAGAACAAATTTACCTATCTTAAGTCTTCCATTTTCTTACAATTTTGTTTTAGTTCTTTTCGTATTTTGATTTAGTTTAGCATTTTTACGTAAATCTTTGTTTCTATTTCTTGTTCTTTTATTTCTGTGTTTAAGCTATCTTTGTTCTTCGAAAAACCAAGAGAGCTATTGCAATTCTGATGTCGAAAAAAAGTTAATAATTTTGGTTGTAACTTTAAATTGTTATAACTTTTAATTCATGCATAGAAAGGAGTATTATAATATATCAAATCATAGCTCGTTTCTATTCCTAAAAACACAACGTAGCATTATTGTTGTTCCCCTTCTTTTTGAACCCAAATTCCTTCGTTTATCCTACTGACCAAATTGTAAAAGTGTTTTTGCACCTTGTGACGTTGTGTTTTTGGTTTGTTCCTTAGGCTTCTATTCCGATGACCTTAACCACATTCATAGCTATTCAATTGTTCCTATTCCACAGAGTTCCTATATTCCCAGTTCGTTTGCCTAATGGATACGCGACATTTGGAATCAGATCCTTGGTTCCTCTAAAATAGATTATCTCTATCCAACTAGGCGTTTTTGAATTTTAGATTAAAAAAAACTATCATTTGATTTTTTATTGTATTTTTGAGTAAAAATCCCGTAATAAAGAACAAATTTTCCTACCTCAAGTCTTGCGTTTTCTTCCAATTTTGTTGTCGTCCTTTTCGTATTTTGATTTCGTTTCGCATTTTCCTATAAATCTTTGTTTCTATTTCTTGTTCTTTTATTTCTGTGTTTAATCTATCTTTGTTCTTCGAAAAACCAAGAGAGCTATTGCAATTCACAGTATCGAAAAGAAAGTTAATAATTTTGGTTGTAACTTTAAATTGTTATAACTTTTAATTCATGCATAGAAAGGAGTATTATAATATATCAAATCATAGCTCGTTTCTATTCCTAAAAACACAACGTAGCATTATTGTTGTTCCCCTTCTTTTTGAACCCAAATTCCTTCGTTTATCCTACTGACCAACTTGTAAAGGTGTTTTTGCACCTTGTGGCGTTGTTTTTTGGTTTTGTTCCTTAGGCTTCTATTCCAATCACCTTAACCACATTCATAGCTATTCATTTGTTCCTATTCCTTGGAGTTCCTAGATTCCCAGTTCGTTTGCCTAATCAATATGCGACATTTGGAATCAGATCCTTGGTTCCTCTAAAATAGATTATCTCTATCCAACTAGGCGTTTTTGAATTTTAGATTAAAAAAAAACTATCATTTGATTTTTTATTGTGTTTTTGAGTAAAAATCCCCTAATAAAGAACAAATTTTCCTACCTCAAGTCTTGCGTTTTCTTCCAATTTTGTTGTCATCCTTTTCGTATTTTGATTTCGTTTCGCATTTTTCTATAAATCTTTGTTTCTATTTCTTGTTCTTTTATTTCTGTGTTTAATCTATCTTTGTTCATCGAAAAACCAAGAGAGCTATTGCAATTCACAGTATCGAAAAAAAAGTTAATAATTTTGGTTGTAAATTTAAATTGTTATAACTTTTAATTCATGCATAGAAAGGAGTATTATAATATATCAAGTCGTAGCTCGTTTCTATTCCTAAAAACACAACGTAGCATTATTGTTGTTCCCCTTCTTTTTGAACACAAATTCCTTCGTTTATCCTACTGACCAACTTTTAAAAGTTTTTTTGCAAATTGTGTCATTTTTTGTTATTTTTGTTCCTTAGGCTTATATTCCGATCACCTTAACCATATTCATAGCTATTCAATTGTTCCTATTTCATTGAGTTCCAATATTCCCAGGTCGTTTGCCTAATGGATACGCGTCATTTGGAATCAGATCCTTGGTTGCTCTAAAATAGATTATCTCTATCCAACTAGGCGTTTTTAAATTTTAGATTTAAAAAAAACTGTAATTTCAGTTTTTATTGTGTTTCTGAGTAAAAATCCCCTAATAAAGAACAAATTTTCCTACCTCAAGTCTTGCGTTTTCTTCCAATTTTGTTGTCGTTCTTTTCGTATTTCGATTTCGTTTCGCATTTTTCTTTAAATCTTTGTATCTATTTCTTGTTCTTTTATTTCTGTGTTTAATCTATCTTTGTTCTTCGAAAAACCAAGAGACTTATTGAAATTCACAGTATCAAAAAAAAGTTAATAATTTTGGTTTGATATGTAAATTGTTATAACTTTTAATTCATGCATAGAAAGGAGTAATATAATATATCAAGTCGTAGCTCGTTTCTATTCCTAAAAACACAACGTAGCATTATTGTTGTTCCCCTTCTTTTTGAACCAAAATTCCTTCGTTTATCCTACTGACCAACTTGTAAAAGTTTTTTTGCAAATTGTGGCATTTTTTTTTTGGTTTTGTTCCTTAGGCTTCTATTCCGATCACCTTAACCACATTCATAGCTATTCAATTGTTCCTATTCCATAGAGTTCCTATATTCCCAGTTCGTTAGCCTAATCAATATGCGTCATTTGGAATCAGATCCTTGGTTGCTCTAAAATATATTATCTCTATCCAACTAGGCGTTTTTGAATTTTAGATTTAAAAAAAACTGTAATTTGATTTTTTATTGTGTTTTTGTGTAAAAATCCCATAATAAAGAACAAATTTTCCTACCTCAAGTCTTGCGTTTTCTTCCAATTTTGTTGTCGTTCTTTTCGTATTTATATTTCGTTTCGCATTTTTCTTTAAATCTTTGTATCTTTTTCTTGTTCTTTTATTTCTGTGTTTAATCTATCTTTTTTCTTCGAAAAACCAAGAGAGCTATTGCAATTCACAGTATCGAAAATAAAGTTAATAATTTTGGTTGTAACTTTAAATTGTTATAACTTTTAATTCATGCATAGAAAGGAGTAATATAATATATCAAGTCGTAGCTCGTTTCTATTCCTAAAAACACAACGTAGCATTATTGTTGTTACCCTTCTTTTTGAACCCAAATTCCTTCGTTTATCCTACTGACCAACTTGTAAAAGTGTTTTTGCAAATTGTGGCGTTGTTTTTTGGTTTTGTTCCTTAGGCTTCTATTCCGATCACCTTAACCACATTCATAGCTATTCAATTGTTCCTATTCCATGGAGATCCTATATTCCCAGTTCGTTTGCCTAATGGATACGCGTCATTTGGAATCAGATCCTTGGTTGCTCTAAAATAGATTATCTCTATCCAATTAGGCGTTTTTGAATTTTAGATTTAAAAAAAAAACTGTAATTTCAGTTTTTATTGTGTTTCTGAGTAAAAATCCCCTAATAAAGAACAAATTTTCCTACCTCAAGTCTTGTGTTTTCTTCCAATTTTGTTGTCGTTCTTTTCGTATTTATATTTCGTTTCGCTTTTTTCTTTAAATTCTTGGTATCTTTTTCTTGTTCTATTATTTCTGTGTTTAATCTATCTTTATTCTTCGAAAAACCATGAGAGCTATTGCAATTCACACTATCGAAAAAAAAGTTAATAATTTGGGTTGTAACTTTAAATTGTTATAACTTTTAATTCATGCATAGAAAGAAGTATTATAATATATCAAGTCGTAGCTCGTTTCTATTCCTAAAAACACAACGTAGCATTATTGTTGTTCCCCTTCTTTTTGAACCCAAATTCCTTCGTTTATCCTACTGACCAACTTGTAAAAGTTTTTTTGCAAATTGTGGCATTTTGTTTTTGTTTTGTTTCTTAGGCTTCTATTCCGATCACCTTAACCACATTCATAGCTATTCAATTGTTCCTATTCCATGGAGTTCCTATATTCCCAGTTCGTTTGCCTAATCAATATGCGTCATTTGGAATCAGATCCTTGGTTGCTCTAAAATATATTATCTCTATCCAACTAGGCGTTTTTGAATTTTAGATATAAAAAAAACTGTAATTTGATTTTTTATTGTGTTTTTGAGTAAAAATCCCCAAATAAAGAACAAATTTTCCTATCTCACGTCTTGCGTTTTCTTCCAATATTGTTGTCGTTCATTTCATATTTATATTTCGTTTCGCATTTTTCTTTAAATTCTTTGTATCTTTTCTTGTTATTTTATTTCTGTGTTTAATCTATCTTTGTTCTTTGAAAAACCAAGAGAGCTATTGCAATTCACAGTATAGAAAAATAAGTTAATAATTTTGGTTGTAAATTTAAATTGTTATAACTTTTAATTCATGTATAGAAAGGAGTATTATAATATATCAAGTCGTAGCCCGTTTCTATTCCTAAAAACACAACGTAGCATTATTGTTGTTCCCCTTCTTTTTGAACCCAAATTCCTTCGTTTATCCTACTGACCAACTTGTAAAATTTTTTTTGCAAATTGTGTCATTTTTTGTTATTTTTGTTCCTTAGGCTTCTATTCCGATCACCTTAACCATATTCATAGCTATTCAATTGTTCCTATTTCATTGAGTTCCTATATTCCCAGGTCGTTTGCCTAATGGATACGCGTCATTTGGAATCAGATCCTTGGTTGCTCTAAAATACATTATCTCTATGCATCAAGGCGTTTTTGAATTTTAGATTTAAAAAAAACTATAATTTGAGTTTTTATTGTGTTTCTGAGTAAAAATCCCCTAATAAAGAAAAAATTATCCTACCGCAAGTCTTGCATTTTCTTCCAATTTTGTTGTCGTTCTTTTATATTTATATTTCATTTCCCATTTTTCTTTAAATTCCTTGTATCTTTTTCTTGTTCTTTTATTTATGTGTTTAATCTATCTTTGTTCTTCGAAAAACCAAGAGAGCTATTGAAATTCACAGTATCGAAAAAAAAGTTAATAATTTTGGTTGTAACATTAAATTGTTATAACTTTTAATTCATGCATAGAAAGGAGTATTATAATATATCAAATCGTAGCTCGTTTCTATTCTTAAAAACACAACGTAGCATTATTGTTGTTACCCTACTTTTTGAACCCAAATTCCTTCGTTTATCCAACTGACCAAATTGTAAAAGTTTTTTTGCACCTTGTGGCGTTGTTTTTTGGTTTTGGTCCTTTGGCTTCTGTTCTGATCACCTTAACCACATTCATAGCTATTCAATTGTTCCTATTCCATGGAGTTCCTATATTCCCAGTTCGTTTTCCTAATGGATATGCGTCATTAGGATTCAGATCCTTGGTTGCTCTAAAATAGATTATTTCTATGCAACTAGGCGTTTTTGAATTTTAGATTTAAAAAAAAATTGTTATTTCATTTTTGATTATGTTTTTGAGTAAAAATCCCCTAATAAAGAACAAATTTTCCTACCTCAAGTCTTGTGTTTTCTTCCAATTTTGTTGTCGTTCTTTTCGTATTTAGATTTCGTTTCGCATTTTTCTTTAAATTTTTTGTATCTTTTTCTTGTTCTTTTATTTCTGTGTTTAATCTATCTTTGTTCTTCGAAAAACCAAGAGAGCTATTGCAATTCACAGTATCGAAAAAAAAGTTAATAATTTTGGTTGTAACTTTAAATTGTTATAACTTTTAATTCATGCATAGAAAGAAGTATTATAATATATCAAGTCGTAGCTCGTTTCTATTCCTAAAAACACAACGTAGCATTATTGTTGTTCCCCTTCTTTTTGAACCCAAATTCCTTCGTTTATCCTACTGACCAACTTGTAAAAGTGTTTTTGCAAATTGTGGCATTTTTTTTTGGTTTTGTTCCTTAGGCTTCTATTCCGATCACCTTAACCACATTCATAGCTATTCAATTGTTCCTATTAAATGGAGTTCCTATATTCCCAGTTCGTTTGCCTAATGGATACGCGTCCTTTGGAATCAGATCCTTTGTTGCTCTAAAATAGATTATCTCTATGCATCAAGGCGTTTTTGAATTTTATATTTAAAGAAAACTATAATTTGAGTTTTTATTGTGTCTTTGAGTAAAAATCTCCTAATAAAGAACAAATTTTCCTACCTCAAGTCTTGCGTTTTCTTCCAATTTTGTTGTCGTTCTTTTTCGTATTTAGATTTCGTTTCGCATTTTTCTTTAAATATTTGAATCTATTTCTTGTTCTTTTATTTCTGTGTTTAATCTATCTTTGTTCTTCGAAAAACCAAGAGAGCTATTGCAATTCACAGTATCGAAAAAAAAGTTAATAATTTTGTTTGTAACTTTAAATTGTTATAACTTTTAATTCATGCATAGAAAGGAGTATTATAATATATCAAGTCGTAGCTCGTTTCTATTCCTAAAAGTACAACGTAGCATTGTTGTTGTTCCCCTTCTTTTTGAACCCAAATTCCTTCGTTTATCCTACTGACCAACTTGTAAAAGTTTTTTTGCAAATTGTGGCATTTTTTTTGGTTTTGTTCCTTAGGCTTCTATTCCGATCACCTTAACCACATTCATAGCTATTCAATTGTTCCTATTCCATGGAGTTCCTATATTCCCAGTTCGTTTGCCTAATCAATATGCGTCATTTGGAATCAGATCCTTGGTTGCTCTAAAATATATTATCTCTATCCAACTAGGCGTTTTTGAATTTTAGATTTAAAAAAAACTGTAATTTGATTTTTTATTGTGTTTTTGAGTAAAAATCCCCTAATAAAGAACAAATTTTCCTACCTCAAGTCTTGCGTTTTCTTCCAATTTTGTTGTCGTTCTTTTCGTATTTATATTTCGTTTCACATTTTTGTTTAAATCTTTGTATCTTTTTCTTGTTCTTTTATTTCTGTGTTTAATCTATCTTTTTTCTTCGAAAAACCAAGAGAGCTATTGCAATTCACAGTATCGAAAATAAAGTTAATAATTTTGGTTGTAACTTTAAATTGTTATAACTTTTAATTCATGCATAGAAAGGAGTAATATAATATATCAAGTCGTAGGTCGTTTCTATTCCTAAAAACACAACGTAGCATTATTGTTGTTCCCTTTCTTTTTTAACCCAAATTCCTTCGCTTATCCTACTGACCAACTTGTAAAAGTGTTTTTGCAAATTGTGACGTTGTTTTCTAGGTTTGTTCCTTACGCTTCTATTCTGATCACCTTAACCACATTCATAACTATTCAATTGTTCCTATTCCATGGAGTTCCTATATTCCCAGTTCGTTTGCCTAATGAATACGCGTCATTTGGAATCAGATCCTTGGTTGCTCTAAAATAGATTATCTCTATGCAACTAGGCGTTTTTGAATTTTAGATTTAAAAAAAACTGTAATTTGATTTTTTATTGTGTTTTTGAGTAAAAATCCATTAATAAAGAACAAATTTTCCTACCTCAAGTCTTGCGTTTTCTTCCAATTTTGTTGTCGTTCTTTTCGTATTTAGATTTCGTTTCGCATTTCTCTTTAAATCTTTGTATCTATTTCTTGTTCTTTTATTTCTGTGTTTAATCTATCTTTGTTCTTCGAAAAACCAAGAGACTTATTGAAATTCATAGTATCGAAAAAAAGTTAATAATATTGGTTTGAAATGTAAATTGTTATAACTTTTAATTCATGCATAGAAAGGAGTAATATAATATATCAAGTCGTAGCTCGTTTCTATTCCTAAAAACACAACGTAGCATTATTGTTGTTCCCCTTCTTTTTGAACCAAAATTCCTTCGTTTATCCTACTGACCAACTTGTAAAAGTTTTTTTGCAAATTGTGGCATTTTTTTTGGTTTTGTTCCTTAGGCTTCTATTCCGATCACCTTAACCACATTCATAGCTATTCAATTATTCCTATTCCATAGAGTTCCTATATTCCCAGTTCGTTAGCCTAATCAATATGCGTCATTTGGAATCAGATCCTTGGTTGCTCTAAAATATATTATCTCTATCCAACTAGGCGTTTTTGAATTTTAGATTTAAAAAAAACTGTAATTTGATTTTTTATTGTGTTTTTGAGTAAAAATCCCCTAATAAAGAACAAATTTTCCTACTGATCGGGGTAGAACCGACATCGCCGATCCTGCCCGATTCATTTGGTTTTATATTTATAAAACTCTTGCAAGTACACGAATCATTTCGTAGAAAATGATAAGTATACTCCAAAGGTCGATCTAAGGAAGGAATGTATGTGGTTTTTAATTTATTATTCAAACTTTTAAAAACGAAATTAAATCCTAAATATCCTGTCACGATATTTTGGGTTTTGTGTTTTTAATCTAATTACATAAAAATAAACATAGATTCAATAAACATTTATGCAAATTGTATCTGTTAAAAGCAATTGGAGTATTTATAGATATAATAATTTAGTTAATTATCCTTGCTCATATTATTTAGGTTATTAAAGATATAAATTGATATTTATTGATTCTCTCTTTTTTGTATGAATACCACCTTTGGTGGGGTTAGATGTTCTTTGTTAACTAAACAAATCAATTAACACCTATGGGTGGGGTTGATAACTAATTTGGTTAATTAAATTAATTTCTTTTTCTAAGAGATTGAAAATGAACCATTTAAATGCCACCTTTGGTGGGGTTAGACAGTTTAAACTTTATTCAAGGTGTCCAAATTAAACCTAAGAATTTAGTTATCAAGTACTAACTTTCAAGTTTTAAAACCACTACGAAAACATGTTGTCAATATATTTTGAGATAATAATTCTTATAAAAACTTTTGAAATAGAGCTTCACTCTAACTAGGAGGCGATTGTACCAACAAATAAAAGAGCACTACTCTAAATCGAATAGGATAACTAAACCTTAAAATCTAATTTTGATTTAAGTTTGTAATGAAAAATAATATATTTCTCTCTAACATTCTTAATATAAAATCTTGAATAAAAATAAAATCAATTCATTTTAGAGATTTTTACCTATTTAATATTTCGCAAGCATAACAACGTTATTATTATATCATGTTTACAAATAGCCAACACAGTTAAATTTAATCACAGACAAATTAAATATAACATGTAAGAATAAAGCATAAAAAATAACTGTAAAGAAAATAAAATCCTTACAGAACTTCGATGCTATTCCCGTTGTTGGAAAACCTCCAAGCGGAATTTGCACTCCCATTTATTGAATCGAAAAGCTAATAAATTACAAAAACATAACTAGTTCTTCCCAAAAAGGGAAGAACTCTAAAACTAAGAGAAATTAACTAAGAAAAGCTAAAAACTAAGAAAAAACTAAAAAAATCTAAAAATCTAAGAAAAGAGAGAAAGAAAGAAGAGAGAAGTGTGTTTTGAAGGTGTGTTTTGAAGTGAAGGGAAGGGGGGTATTTATAGGTGAGGATGGAGAGAAAAAGTAGAGAAAAAAAATGTAAAAACGCGGATTAGTGATTGCTGACGTCATTTGATGGCGTCGGCGTAACGAGGCCGGTACCTTTGTCTTGTAGCGGATGAACAGTTCCTACGGATGAACAGTGCCCGAGAATGAACAGTGCGCGAGAATGAATAGTCTTGTAGCGGATGAACGATGGTGAGGCTGGTAGGCGCGGCGGGCTGAAGCGGCGCGGCGCGATTTTCTCCTTTCTGACATTTTTGTCCTTTTTGACCCATTTTGTCCAATTTTTCCATATTTGTTGACCTTTCCCCATTTATTTATTAATATATTTGTGATGTATTGCTTCCAGTATTCCTCTTTGAGTTTTTAAGTTGCGTTTTTAAGCCAAAATACCTGAAAAATAATAAAAATACCCGTGATTCCAAAAAAGACAAATTTATATAAATATATGATAAAACATATAAATATATATATTTTTAATCAATTAATGTGCATAAAATCATGGTTATTTTAGTGCTTTTTGAGCACTCATCACAACCCCCAACCAGCTTCTTGCTAGTCCCTTAGCAAGAGAAGCGATAAAAACTAAAAATTAAACTATCCTAAATCACTTTCGTGGATTGAAACGGTTGCATTTAGCCTATGCAACAAGCCTTTAAACGCCTAGGTTGCCCTAGTGGACGAGTTTGAGTCTCGTGAGGGTTTTCAGTAATGATACCCACAAACATTGAACTAAATGTAAAAATTAAAAGAAATAATAACAACAATCAACTTAAAAACTAAAATTACAACAAAATCAAAAATTAACGTTTAAGAATAAAAGAAAACAACATATCACAAAAATGTCTCATACTTTTTAATCTCCTTTAAGATCATAATTAAAATCTCAAGCATAAGTTATTTTAATCTTTTTAAACAATCATGATTTATTATAATAATTAGTCGAAAATCATTTTCATATTTCATATCAAAAATGTATCAATTTAATTTCACCCAATTTTAGTGTCATGAATCCGAATTAAACCGACTCTATTCCTCACAAGTCAATACTCTCAAAACACTAAATCCTATGGGTTCAAACACTCATACTAATTTATATGCGAAAGAGTTGATGTATAGAAATGAACTAATATGTTCGCATATGTATAAAGAAGAAAGGCTCAAAGTGCTATTTTGACGTTGATCTCATGGAAGGAATCAAATGTATAAATTATAAAGATATCATATATAAAAATTATTTTCATGCATAAATCAAACTCATTAAGAAAAAATTTCAAGATATATGCCTTTTACAAATGAAGACAGTGCAATGACTCTTTAGGGAATTACTTTCTATATCTTTCTTTTGTAATTAGCCTTTACTCACAACTTTGTAGGCAATGTGGGTCATAGTATGTAGATTATACTATATATTCTTTCTCTCTATATTTTTCTGAAGATATTTTTCAATATATATCATTTTTTAGAGAGTCAACCCATGTACAGATTGTGCATTTTTTTTTTTAGGATTTTGGTGAGTGGTTAATTTTGTGGCTTTTTTGTTTGATCTTGGTTTAGGTAACCCCAGATATGTCTTTTTTTTTTGTAACAGTCATGCACGAATGAGATAAAAGCATATACTATCAATTTCTACTCAAATCATTTAATCTAAGCAAAAATAATAATAAAAAATATATGATACTCTATTAAGATGAGAAAAAAAATTCATACATTCAATATTAATGCCTATAGAGATCATCTAAGAATTTGAAGAAATAAGAAATGTGTTTGGAGTAGAAAAAATATATATTTCACTCTGAATAAGGGAAATTAGGCTCAAATTATATCTCACAAAGGTAGTCTCCACTAAAACAAATTCATAAAAACTGATTTTGGGTTTAATATAATTTCTACATCTTATCAAGAAATACTAGTTATGACAAAAATTAACTAATTATCAAAAATAATTACATAATATTTCATGATATGTTTTCAAAAATTAATCTAACAGTACAAAAGACTTAACTATTTACTTAAATTTGATTTAAAGAAATGATAAATTTTTGTGAGAAATTTTTTTTTTTTTTAATTCCAAAAATTACTAAATCACACAAGAAAAATAAAACCAAACACAAAAAATGAAGATGTGAACATAAAAAAGAAAAAATTAATAATATTTGTTTTTTTTTTGAATTTTTTTTTTTTTTGAATTTTAAAATTGTTAAATCTTTTTTTTTCTTTTCTAATTAAGCATGGTAACTTTTCACCACCCCCAACCTAGAACTTACATTGTCCTCAATGTAACAATTGTAAATTAAAGATAAAGAGAAAAGAGAAGAAAGATTACCTATTTGTTGAGAATGTGTAAGTAGTAATGGAGAAATGCAGGTGCATTCATCATATTCATCATTAAAGTGTATACAGACAGATTGCTGTGAACTTCTAACAACTCAACAAATATTTTTAGTTTTAACAATTTAAAAATTATTCACATATAATTAAACTAAAATAAACAATAAAATTAAGTATATAAAACAAATAACAAAAAATTACCTAAAATGATGGGTTGCCTCCCATCCAGCGCTTAGTTTAACGTCTTAGCAAGACGTAACTTGGGGATTGCATTTTAAGTAAACTCAATGTCCCCTCATCATTGAGTCAATCAAACCTATAGGTAAGACAAGATTGTCTACCTATACTTTTTCAGTCATGCCCTATTGATTTTCAAATTTTTCTGTACTTAAAACTAGGGACATGCTTGTGAGTTTCAGATCATCCATGTCTAGGTACAAATCAAATAATTAAAGGCATCAAAACACAATTGTACCTAGATCAAACAAAACAACTAACTCCTTAGATTGTAATTAAAGCTTTAAAATTTTGGAGATAGTTTCAGAATTATTATTTATTTATTTTTTTTTTAATTTTTTAAAGTTAAAATAACATAATCAGTATTAACCAAGAGTGCTCCCAGGAAAGAATGGTGGGGCAAAGGCTCCTTAAAAACCATCCTCCTAGACAGAGCAACGTTCCCAGGAAAGACTAGTGGCACAAAGGCTTCCAAGAACTAGTCTCCTAGACAGAACTCCCTTAGATCTTTACTTTTCATGCTATTAAAATTAAGATAATTAAGTTAAGTTAAGTTAAAATTTAAGTCAATTAAGTTAATAAAAAGGTAGGTTAATTAAGTTAATGAAAATCTAAGTTAATTAAGTTAGTAAATTAAATTAATTAAGTTAGTAAATTAAGTTACTAAAAACCTAAGTTAATTAACTTAAACGAAAATTAAAAAAAAAGTAGTTAAAAAAAAATTTTGAAAAAAATAAAATAAAATAAAATAAATTGAAAAAGTAAAAGAAAAATAAAAAAAAAATAAAAAGAGAAAAAGAGAAAAAATAAAAAATAAGCCAAAAAAAATAAAAATAAAAATAAAATAAAATAAATTGAAAAAAAATAAATGAAAAAGGGAAAAGAAAAAAAAAAGAAAAACAAACAAAAATAAAATAAAAAATAAAAATAAAAAAAAATTGAAAATAAAGTTTTTGATTTTTTTTTATTTTTTGATTTTTGATTTTTTGATTTTTTGATTTTTTATTAATTTTATTAATTTTATTAATTTTATTAATTTTATTATTTTATTATTATTTTATTATTTTTTATTATTTTTTATTATTTTTTATTATTTTTTATTATTTTTTATTTTTTTTATTTTTTTTATTTTTTTTTATTTTTTTTAGTCTTTTTTATTTATTAATTTAATTTAAAATTTATTTAATTTTTTTTTACTTCAAATTACAAAATGCAAAATTATTTTATTATTCATGCTATATTTTTTTTATGTATAACGAAAGTGAAATTTGAATCTTTTTTTACTTTTCACAAACAACAAAATTTTTTATTTTTTTAATTTTTTAATAAAAAAAATCACAATTATTTACAACACAAAAAGTTTTTAAAATTTTGATAAATAATTTAAAAACGCTATTCCTTCCCCGGCAACGGCGCCAAAAACTTGATACCATCCCCGGCAACGGTGCCAAAAACTTGATCGGGGCAGAACCGACATCGCCGATCCTGCCCGTTCATTTGGTTTTATCTATTTATAAAACTCTCGCAAGTGCACGAATCATTTCGTAGAAAATGATAAGTATACTCCCAAGGTCGATCTAAGGAAGGAATGTATGTGGTTTTTAATTTATTATTCAAACTTTTAAAAACGAAATTAAATCCTAAACATCCTGTCACGATATTTTGGGTTTTGTGTTTTTAATCTAATTACATAAAAATAAACATAGATTCAATAAACATTTATGCAAATTGTATGTTAAAAACGATGGAGTATTTATGGATATAATAATTAAGTTAATTATGCTTGCTCATATTATTTAGGTTATTAAAGATATGAATTGATATTTATTGATTCTCTCTTTTTTGTATGAATACCACCTTTGGTGGGGTTAGATGTTCTTTGTTAACTAAACAAATCAATTAACACCTATGGGTGGGGTTGATAACTAATTTGGTTAATTAAATTAATTTCTTTTTCTAAGAGATTGAAAATGAACCATTTAAATGCCACCTTTGGTGGGGTTAGACGATTTAAACTTTATTCAAGGTGTCCAAATTAAACCTAAGAATTTAGTTATCCGAGTACTAACTTTCAAGTTTTAAAACCACTCTGAAAACATGTTGTCAATATATTTTGAGATAATAATTCTTATAAAAACTTTTGAAATAGAGCTTCACTCTAACTAGGAGGCGATTGTACCAACAAATAAAAGAGCACTACTCTAAATCGAATAGGATAACTAAACCTTAAAATCTAATTTTGATTTAAGTTTGTAATGAAAAATAATATATTTCTCTCTAACATTCTTAATATAAAATCTTCAATAAAAATAAAATCAATTCATTTTAGAGATTTTTACCTAATTAATATTTCGCAAGCATAACAACGTTATTATTATATCATGTTTACAAATACCCAGAACAGTTAAATTTAATCACAGACAAATTAAATATAACATGTAAGAATAAAGCATAAAAAATAAGCGTAAAGAAAATAAAATCCTTACGTAACTTCGATGCTATTCCCGTTGTTGGAAAACCTCCAAGCGGAATTTGCACTCCCATTTATTGAATCGAAAAGCTAATAAATTACAAAAACATAACTAGTTCTTCCCAAAAAGGGAAGAACTCTAAAACTAAGAGAAATTAACTAAGAAAAGCTAAAAACTAAGAAAAAACTAAAAAAATCTAAAAATCTAAGAAAAGAGAGAAAGAAAGAAGAGAGAAGTGTGTTTTGAAGGTGTGTTTTGAAGTGAAGGGAAGGGGGGTATTTATAGGTGAGGATGGAGAGAAAAAGTAGAAAAAAAAATGTAAAAACGCGGATTAGTGATTGCTGACGTCATTTGATGACGTCAGCATGAAGCGTACCTTGTCTTGTAGCGGATGAACAGTTCCTACGGATGAACAGTGCCCGAGAATGAACAGTGCGCGAGAATGAATAGTGCGCGCGGATGAACAGTGGGGCGGAAGGCTGACGGTGAAGCGGCACGGCGCGATTTTCTCCTACGACATTTTTGTCCTTTTTGACCCATTTTGTCCAATTTTTCCATATTTGTTGACCTTTCCCCATTTATTTATTAATATATTTGTGATGTATTGCTTCCAGTATTCCTCTTTGAGTTTTTAAGTTGCGTTTTTAAGCCAAAATACCTGAAAAATAATAAAAATACCCGTGATTCCAAAAAAGACAAATTTATATAAATATATGATAAAACATATAAATATATATATTTTTAATCAATTAATGTGCATAAAATCATGGTTATTTTAGTGCTTTTTGAGCACTCATCACCTACCTCAAGTCTTGCGTTTTCTTCCAATTTTGTTGTCGTTCTTTTTCGTATTTAGATTTCGTTTCGCATTTTTCTTTAAATATTTGAATCTATTTCTTGTTCTTTTATTTCTGTGTTTAATCTATCTTTGTTCTTCGAAAAACCAAGAGAGCTATTGCAATTCACAGTATCGAAAAAAAAGTTAATAATTTTGGTTGTAACTTTAAATTGTTATAACTTTTAATTCATGCATAGAAAGGAGTATTATAATATATCAAGTCGTAGCTCGTTTCTATTCCTAAAAGTACAACGTAGCATTGTTGTTGTTCCCCTTCTTTTTGAACCCAAATTCCTTCGTTTATCCTACTGACCAACTTGTAAAAGTTTTTTTTCAAATTGTGGCATTTTTTTTTGGTTTTGTTCCTTAGGCTTCTATTCCGATCACCTTAACCACATTCATAGCTATTCAATTGTTCCTATTCCATGTAGTTCCTATATTCCCAGTTTGTTTTCCTAATGGATACGCGTCATTTGGAATCAGATCCTTGGTTGCTCTAAAATAGATTATCTCTATCCAACTAGGCGTTTTTGAATTTTAGATATAAAAAAACTGTAATTTGATTTTTTATTTTGTTTTTGAGTAAAAATCCCCAAATAAAGAACAAATTTTCCTATCTCACGTCTTGCGTTTTCTTCCAATATTGTTGTCGTTCATTTCGTATTTATATTTCGTTTCGCATTTTTCTTTAAATTCTTTGTATCTTTTCTTGTTATTTTATTTCTGTGTTTAATCTATCTTTGTTCTTTGAAAAACCAAGAGATCTATTGCAATTCACAGTATAGAAAAATAAGTTAATAATTTTGGTTGTAAATTTAAATTGTTATAACTTTTAATTCATGTATAGAAAGGAGTATTATAATATATAAAGTCGTAGCCCGTTTCTATTCCTAAAAACACAACGTAGCATTATTGTTGTTCCCCTTCTTTTTGAACCCAAATTCCTTCGTTTATCCTACTGACCAACTTGTAAAAGTTTTTTTTGCAAATTGTGTCATTTTTTGTTATTTTTGTTCCTTAGGCTTCTATTCCGATCACCTTAACCACATTCATAGCTATTCAATTATTCCTATTCCATAGAGTTCCTATATTCCCAGTTCGTTAGCCTAATCAATATGCGTCATTTGGAATCAGATCCTTGGTTGCTCTAAAATATATTATCTCTATCCAACTAGGCGTTTTTGAATTTTAGATTTAAAAAAAACTGTAATTTGAGTTATTATTGTGTTTTTGAGTAAAAATCCCCTAATAAAGAAAAAATTATCCTACCGCAAGTCTTGCATTTTCTTCCAATTTTGTTGTCGTTCTTTTATATTTATATTTCATTTCCCATTTTTCTTTAAATTCCTTGTATCTTTTTCTTGTTCTTTTATTTATGTGTTTAATTTATCCTTGTTCTTCGAAAAACCAAGAGAGCTATTGAAATTCACAGTATCGAAAAAAAAGTTAATAATTTTGGTTGTAACATTAAATTGTTATAACTTTTAATTCATGCATAGAAAGGAGTATTATAATATATCAAATCGTAGCTCGTTTCTATTCTTAAAAACACAACGTAGCATTATTGTTGTTACCCTACTTTTTGAACCCAAATTCCTTCGTTTATCCAACTGACCAAATTGTAAAAGTTTTTTTGCACCTTGTGGCGTTGTTTTTTGGTTTTGTTCCTTTGGCTTCTATTCTGATCACCTTAACCACATTCATAGCTATTCAATTGTTCCTATTCCATGGAGTTCCTATATTCCCAGTTCGTTTGCCTAATGGATACGCGTCATTAGGAATCAGATCCTTGGTTGCTCTAAAATAGATTATCTCTATGCAACTAGGCGTTTTTGAATTTTAGATTTAAAAAAAAATTGTTATTTCATTTTTTATTATGTTTTTGAGTAAAAATCCCCTAATAAAGAACAAATTTTCCTACCTCAAGTCTTGTGTTTTCTTCCAATTCTGTTGTCGTTCTTTTCGTATTTAGATTTCGTTTCGCATTTTTCTTTAAATTCTTTGTATCTTTTTCTTGTTCTTTTATTTCTGTGTTTAATCTATCTTTTTTCTTCGAAAAACCAAGAGAGCTATTGCAATTCACAGTATCGAAAAAAAAGTTAATAATTTTGGTTGTAACCTTAAATTGTTATAACTTTTAATTCATGCATAGAAAGAAGTATTATAATATATCAAGTCGTAGCTCGTTTCTATTCCTAAAAACACAACGTAGCATTATTGTTGTTCCCCTTCTTTTTGAACCCAAATTCCTTCGTTTATCCTACTGACCAACTTGTAAAAGTTTTTTTTGCAAATTGTGTCATTTTTTGTTATTTTTGTTCCTTAGGCTTCTATTCCGATCACCTTAACCACATTCATAGCTATTCAATTATTCCTATTCCATAGAGTTCCTATATTCCCAGTTCGTTAGCCTAATCAATATGCGTCATTTGGAATCAGATCCTTGGTTGCTCTAAAATAGATTATCTCTATACAACTAGGCGTTTTTGAATTTTATATTTAAAGAAAACTATAATTTGAGTTTTTATTGTGTCTTTGAGTAAAAATCTCCTAATAAAGAACAAATTTTCCTACCTCAAGTCTTGCGTTTTCTTCCAATTTTGTTGTCGTTCTTTTTCGTATTTAGATTTCGTTTCGCATTTTTCTTTAAATCTTCGTATCTATTTCTTGTTCTTTTATTTCTGTGTTTAATCTATCTTTGTTCTTCGAAAAACCAAGAGACTTATTGAAATTCATAGTATCGAAAAAAATTTAATAATATTGGTTTGAAATGTAAATTGTTATAACTTTTAATTCATGCATAGAAAGGAGTAATATAATATATCAAGTCGTAGCTCGTTTCTATTCCTAAAAACACAACGTAGCATTATTGTTGTTCCCCTTCTTTTTGAACCAAAATTCCTTCGTTTATCCTACTGACCAACTTGTAAAAGTTTTTTTGCAAATTGTGGCATTTTTTTTTGGTTTTGTTCCTTAGGCTTCTATTCCGATCACTGATGAGTGCTCAAAAAGCACTAAAATAACCATGATTTTATGCACATTAATTGATTAATATATATATATATATATTTATATGTTTTATCATATATTTATATATATTTGTCTTTTTCGGAATCACGGGTATTTTTATTGTTTTTCAGGTATTTTGGCTTAAAAACGCAACTTAAAGACACAAAGAGGAATACTGGAAGCAATACATCACAAATATATTAATAAATAAATGGGGAAAGGTCAAAAAATATGGAAAAATTGGACAAAATGGGTCAAAAGGGTCAAAAATGTCAAAAAGGAGAAAATCGCGCCGCCTGTACCGCCGCCCGCGCGCCGAGCCCGCGCGCAAGACGCCCAGATCGCGCGCGCGAAGATGCCTGCGCGCGCGCGCGCCGCCTCTCTCCAATCCGCGCGTGCCCCATCGCGCGGGCACCGTTCACGCGCGCCGAGCCGAGCGGCGGGCCGACGGCCCTCTCTCGCGCGCGCGCGTTAGCCGCCCAAGCCCCTCCGCGCGCCCAACGCCTTTTCGCCCCATTTTTCACGTGCGGCCGCCTGTGACGTCATGCTGACGTCATTAATGACATCAGCAATTCCAATACGCGTTTTTACATTTTTTAATATTTTTTTAACATTTTTTTACTCATTTTTTTCTCTCTATCCTCACCTATAAATACCCCTTCCCTTTACTTCAAAACACACCTTCAAAACACACTTCTCTCTTTCTTTCTTTCTCTCTTTTCTTAGATTTTTAGGTTTTTTAGTTTTTCTTAGTTTTTAGCTTTTTTAGTTAATTTCTCTTAGTTTTAGAGTTCTTCCCTTTTTGGGAAGAACTAGTTATGTTTTTGTAATATATTAGCTTTTGATTCAATAAATGGGAGTGCAAATTCGCTTGGAGGTTTTCCAAAGAACGGGAATAGCGTCGAAGTTCTGTAAGGATTTTATTTTCTTCTGCTTATTTTTTATGCTTTATTCTTACATGTTATATTTAATTTGTACGTGATTAAATTTAACTTTCTTGGTTGTTTATAAACATGATGTAATAATAACGTTGTTATGCTTATGAGAAATATTAAATAGGTAAAAATCTCTAAAATGAATTGATTTTATTTTTATTCAAGATTTTATATTAAGAATGTTAGAGAGAAATATATTATTTTTCATTACAAACTTAAATGCGAAAATTAGATTTTAAGGTTTAGTTATCCGTCTCGATTTAGAGTAGTGCTCTTTTATTTGTTGGTACAATCGCTTAGGTAGTTAGAGTGAAGCTCTATTTCAAAAGTTTTTATAAGAATTATTATCTGAAAATGTATTGACAACATGTTTTCGTAGTGGTTTTAAAACTTGAAAGTTAGTACTCGGATAACTAAATTCTTAGGTTTAATTTGGACACCTTGAATAAAGTTTAAATCTGCCTAACCCCACCAAAGGTGGCATTTAAATGGTTCATTTTCAATCTCTTAGAAAAAGGAATTAATTTAATTAACCAAATTAGTTATCAACCCCACCCATAGGTGTTAATTGATTTGTTTAGTTAACAAAGAATATCTAACCCACCAAAGGTGGTATTCATACAAAAAGAGAATCAATAAATATCAATTCATATATTTAATAACCTAAATAATATGAGCAAGCATAATTAAGTTAGTTATTATATCCATAAATACTCCACCATTATAAATGATAAAATTTGCATAAATATTTATTGAATCTATGTTTATTTTTATGTAAGTAGATTAAAACACAAAACCCCAAAATATCGTGGACGGATGTTTAGGATTTAATTTCGTTTTTAAAAGTTTGAATAATAAATTAAAAACCACATACATTCCTTCCTTAGATCGACCTTGGGAGTATACTTATCATTTTCTACGAAATGATTCGGGCACTTGCGAGAGTTTTATAAATACATAAAACCAAATGAACGGGCAGGATCGGCGAGGTCGGTTACGCCTGATCAAGTTTTTGGCGCCATTGAAGGATGGCGATCAAGTTTTTGGCGCAGATTGCCGGAAGGAATAAGCGTTTTTAAATTATTTATCAAAATTTTAAAAACTTTTTGTGTTGTAAATAATTGTGATTTTTTTATTAAAAAATTTAAAAAATAAAAAACTTTTGTTGTTTGTGAAAAGTAAAAAAAAAATTCAAATTTCAATTTCGTAATAAAAAAAAAAAATATAGCATGAATAATAAAATAATTTTGCATTTTGAAATTTGAAGTAAAAAAAAAGTAAATAAATTTTAAATTAAATTAATAAATAAATAAGAATAAAAAATAAAAAAATTAAAAAAATTAAAAAATTAAAAAAAAATTAAAAAATAAAAAAATAAAAAAAATAATAAAAATAATAAAAAAAATCAAAAAAAATCAAAAAAAATCAAAAAAATCAAAAAAAAATAAAAAAAAATCAAAAACTTTATTTTCAATTTTTTTTTTTATTTTTTATTTTATTTTTGTTGTTTTTTTCTTTTTCTTTTTTTTTCTTTTACCTTTTTCAATTATTTTTTTCAATTTATTTTATTTTATTTTTATTTTATTTTTTTGGCTTAATTTTTATTTTTTCTCTTTTTCTCTTTTTATTTTTTTTATTTTTCTTTTACTTTTTCAATTTATTTTATTTTTGGTTTAATTTTTTTTTTTTTTTTCAAATTTTTTTTAACTACTTTTTTTTTTAATTTTCGTTTAAGTTAATTAACTTAGGTTTTTAGTAACTTAATTTACTAACTTATATTAATTTAATTTACTAACTTAATTAACTTAGATTTTCATTAACTTAATTAACCTACCTTTTTATTAACTTAATTAACTTAAATTTTAACTTAACTTAACTTAATTAACTTAATTTTAATAGCATGAAAAGTAAAGATCTAAGGGAGTTCTGTCTAGGAGACTAGTTCTTGGAAGCCTTTGTGCCACTAGTCTTTCCTGGGAACGTTGCTCTGTCTAGGAGGATGGTTTTTAAGGAGCCTTTGCCCCACCATTCTTTCCTGGGAGCACTCTTGGTTAATACTGATTATGTTATTTTAACTTAAAAAATTAAAAAAAAAAAAAATTTCTGAAACTATCTCCAAAATTTTAAAGCTTTAATTACAATCTAAGGAGTTAGTTGTTTTGTTTGATCTAGGTACAATTGTGTTTTGATGCCTTTAATTATTTGATTTGTACCTAGACATGGATTATCTAAAACTCACAAGCATGTTCCTAGTTTTAAGTACAGAAAAATTTAAAAATCCATAGGACAGACTGAAAAAGTATAGGTAGACAATCTTGTCTTACTTGTAGGTTTGATTGACTCAATGATGAGGGGACATTGAGTTTACTTAAAAGGCAATCCCAAGTTACGTCTTGCTAAGACGTTAAACTAAGTTATTTGGATGGGAGGCAACCCATCATTTTAGGTAATTTTTTGTTATTTGTTTTATATACTTAATTTTATTGTTTATTTTAGTTTAATTATATGTGAATAATTTTTAAATTGTTAAAACTAAAAATATTTGTTGAGTTGTTAGAAGTTCACAAAGAATAAATACGTATACACTTTAATGATTAATATGATGAATGTACCTACATTTCTCCATTACTAATTACACATTCTCAAGAAATAGGTAATTTTTCTTCTCTTTTCTCTTTATCTTTAATTCTGATTGTTACATTGAGGACAATGTAAGTTCTAGGTTGGGGTGGTGAAAAGTTACCATGCTTAATTAGAAAAGAAAAAAACATTTAACAATTTAAAAATTAAAAAAAAAAAACAAAAAAAAAAATTTATTAATTTTTTCTTTTTTATGTTCACATCTTCATTTTTTATGTTTGGTTTTATTTTTGTTTTGTGTGATTTAGTAATTTTGGAATTAAAAAAAAAAAAAAAAAAAAAAAAGTTCTCCCAAAAATTTATCATTTCTTTAAATCAAATTTAAGTAAATAGTTAAGTCTTTTGTAGTGTTAGATTAATTTTTGAAAACATATCATGAAATATTATGTAATTATTTTTGATAATTAGTTAATTTTTGTCATAACTAGTATTTCTTGATAAGATGTAGAAATTATATTAAACCCAAAATCGGTATTTATGAATTTGTTTTAGTGGAGACTACCTTTGTGAGATATAATTTGAGCCTAATTTCCTTTATTCAGAGTGAAATATATATTTTTTCTACTCCAAACACATTTCTTATTTCTTCAAATTCTTAGATCATCCCTATAGGCATTAATATTGAATGTATGAATTTTTCCTCTTCTTAATAGATTGTCGTATATTTTTTATTATTATTTTTGCTTAGATTAAATGATTTGAGTAGAAATTGATAGTATATGCTTTTATCTCATTCGTGCATGACTGTTACAAAAAAGAGAGACATATCTGGGGTTACCTAAACCAAGATCAAACAAAAAAGCCACAAAATTAACCATTCACCAAAATCCTTAAAAAAAAATGTACAATCTGTACATGGGTTGACTCTCTAAAAAAATGATATATATTGAAAAGTATCTTCAGAAAAATATAGAGAGATAAAGAATATATAGTATAATCTACATACTATGACCCGCATTACCCAAAATCCAAAAAAAAAACAAAAAAAAATGTACAATCTGTACATGGGTTGACTCTCTAAAAAATGATATATATTGAAAAATATCTTCAGAAAAATATAGAGAGAAAGAATATATAGTATAATCTACATACTATGACCCACATTGCTTAGAAAGTTGTGAGTAAAGGCTAATTACAAAAGAAAGATATAGGAAGTAATTCCCTAAAAAGTCATTGCACTGTCTTCATTTGTAAAAGGCATATATCTTGAAATTTTTTCTTAATGAGTTTGATTTATGCATGAAAATAATTTTTATATATGATATCTTTATAATTTATACATTTGATTCCTTCCATGAGATCAATGTCAAAATAATACTTTGAGCCTTTCTTCTTTATACATATGCGAACATATTAGTTCATTTCTATACATCAACTCTTTCGCATATAAATTAGTATGAGTGTTTGAACCCATAGGATTCAGTGTTTTGAGAGTATTGACTTGTGAGGAATAGAGTCGGCGAATTAGGATTTATGACACCGAAATTGGGTGAAATTAAATTGATACATTTTTGATATGAAATATGAAAATGATTTCCGACTAATTATTATAATAAATCATGATTGTTTAAAAAGATTAAAATAACTTATGCTTGAGATTTTAATTATGATCTTAAAGGAGATTAAAAAGTATGAGACATTTTTGTGATACGTTGTTTTCTTTTATTCTTAAACGTTAATTTTTGATTTTGTTGTAATTTTAGTTTTTAAGTTGATTGTTGTTATTATTTCTTTTAATTTTTACATTTAGTTCAATGTTTGTGGGTATCATTACTGAAAACCCTCACGAGACTCAAACTCGTCCACTAGGGCAACCTAGGGGTTTAAAGGCTTGTTGCATAGGCTAAATGCAACCGTGTCAATCTACGGAAGTGATTTAGGATAGTTTAATTTTAGTTTTTATCGCTTCTCTTGCTAAGGGACTAGCAAGAAGCTGGTTGGGGGTTGTGATGAGTGCTCAAAAAGCACTAAAATAACCATCATTTTATGCACATTAATTGATTAATATATATATATATTTATATGTTTTATCATATATTTATATATATTTGTCTTTTTCGGAATCACGGGTATTTTTATTGTTTTTCAGGTATTTTGGCTTAAAAACGCAACTTAAAGACACAAAGAGGAATACTGGAAGCAATACATCACAAATATATTAATAAATAAATGGGGAAAGATCAAAAAATATGGAAAAATTGGACAAAATGGGTCAAAAGGGTCAAAAATGTCAAAAAGGAGAAAATCGCGCCAAGGCCGCCGGCCGCTTCCGCGCTGAGCCGCGCGCAAGGCACGCCTCAGATCGCGCGCGCAAGAAGATGCCCGGTGCTGGCGCGCGGCTCTCCAATCCGCGCGTGCCCCATCGCGCGGCCGTTTCACGCTGAGGCGGCGCGGCGGCAATGACCCCCGCGCGCTGCTAGCCGCCAGCAGCCCCTCCGCGCGCCCAACGCCTTTTCGCCCCATTTTTCACGTGTACCGCCCGTGACGTCATGCGCGTCATTAATGACATCAGCAATTCCAATACGCGTTTTTACATTTTTAAATATTTTTTTAACATTTTTTTACTCATTTTTTCTCTCCATCCTCACCTATAAATACCCCCCTTCCCTTCACTTCAAAACACACCTTCAAAACACACTTCTCTCTTCTTTCTTTCTCTCTTTTCTTAGATTTTTAGGTTTTTTTAGTTTTTCTTAGTTTTTAGCTTTTTTTAGTTAATTTCTCTTAGTTTTAGAGTTCTTCCCTTTTTGGGAAGAACTAGTTATGTTTTTGTAATATATTAGCTTTTGATTCAATAAATGGGAGTGCAAATTCCGCTTGGAGGTTTTCCAGCAACGGGAATAGCGTCGAAGTTCTGTAAGGATTTTATTTTCTTTACAGTTATTTTTTATGCTTTATTCTTACATGTTATATTTAATTTGTGCGTGATTAAATTTAGCTGTCTTTGGTATTTAGTAAACATGATGTAATAATAACGTTGTTATGCTTGCGAAATATTAAATAGGTAAAAATCTCTAAAATGAATTGATTTTATTTTTATTCAAGATTTTATATTAAGAATGTTAGAGAGAAATATATTATTTTTCATTACAAACTTAAACCTGAAAATTAGATTTTAAGGTTTAGTTATCGATTCGATTTAGAGTAGTGCTCTTTTATTTGTTGGTACAATCGCCCGGTAGTTAGAGTGAAGCTCTATTTCAAAAGTTTTTATAAGAATTATTATCTGAAAATGTATTGACAACATGTTTTCAGTAGTGGTTTTAAAACTTGAAAGTTAGTACTCGGATAACTAAATTCTTAGGTTTAATTTGGACACCTTGAATAAAGTTTAAACTGTCTAACCCCACCAAAGGTGGCATTTAAATGGTTCATTTTCAATCTCTTAGAAAAAGGAATTAATTTAATTAACCAAATTAGTTATCAACCCCACCCATAGGTGTTAATTGATTTGTTTAGTTAACAAAGAATATCTAACCCACCAAAGGTGGTATTCATACAAAAAAGAGAGAATCAATAAATATCAATTCATATATTTAATAACCTAAATAATATGAGCAAGCATAATTAACTTAGTTATTATATCCATAAATACTCCACTGTTTTAATAGATAAAATTTGCATAAATATTTATTGAATCTATGTTTATTTTTATGTAAGTAGATTAAAAACACAAAACCCCAAAATATCGTGACAGGATGTTTAGGATTTAATTTCGTTTTTAAAAGTTTGAATAATAAATTAAAAACCACATACATTCCTTCCTTAGATCGACCTTAGGAGTATACTTATCATTTTCTACGAAATGATTCGTGCACTTGCGAGAGTTTTATAAATAGATAAAACCAAAGTATCGGGCAGGATCGGCGATGTCGGTTCTGCCCCGATCAATCACCTTAACCACATTCATAGCTATTCAATTCTTCCTATTCCATAGAGTTCCTATATTCCCAGTTCGTTAGCCTAATCAATATGCGTCATTTGGAATCAGATCCTTGGTTGCTCTAAAATATATTATCTCTATCCAACTAGGCGTTTTTGAATTTTAGATATAAAAAAACTGTAATTTGATTTTTTATTGTGTTTTTGAGTAAAAATCCCCAAATAAAGAACAAATTTTCCTATCTCACGTCTTGCGTTTTCTTCCAATATTGTTGTCGTTCATTTCGTATTTATATTTCGTTTCGCATTTTTCTTTAAATTCTTTGTATCTTTTCTTGTTATTTTATTTCTGTGTTTAATCTATCTTTGTTCTTTGAAAAACCAAGAGAGCTATTGCAATTCACAGTATAGAAAAATAAGTTAATAATTTTGGTTGTAAATTTAAATTGTTATAACTTTTAATTCATGTATAGAAAGGAGTATTATAATATATAAAGTCGTAGCCCGTTTCTATTCCTAAAAACACAACGTAGCATTATTGTTGTTCCCCTTCTTTTTGAACCCAAATTCCTTCGTTTATCCTACTGACCAACTTGTAAAAGTTTTTTTTGCAAATTGTGTCATTTTTTGTTATTTTTGTTCCTTAGGCTTCTATTCCGATCACCTTAACCATATTCATAGCTATTCAATTGTTCCTATTCCATGGAGTTCCTATATTCCCAGTTCGTTTGCGTAACGGATACGCGTCATTTGGAATCAGATACTTGGTTGCTCTAAAATACATTATCTCTATGCATCAAGGCGTTTTTGAATTTTAGATTTAAAAAAAACTGTAATTTGAGTTATTATTGTGTTTCTGAGTAAAAATCCCCTAATAAAGAAAAAATTATCCTACCGCAAGTCTTGCATTTTCTTCCAATTTTGTTGTCGTTCTTTTATATTTATATTTCATTTCCCATTTTTCTTTAAATTCCTTGTATCTTTTTCTTGTTCTTTTATTTATGTGTTTAATTTATCTTTGTTCTTCGAAAAACCAAGAGAGCTATTGAAATTCACAGTATCGAAAAAAAAGTTAATAATTTTGGTTGTAACATTAAATTGTTATAACTTTTAATTCATGCATAGAAAGGAGTATTATAATATATCAAATCGTAGCTCGTTTCTATTCTTAAAAACACAACGTAGCATTATTGTTGTTACCCTACTTTTTGAACCCAAATTCCTTCGTTTATCCAATGACCAAATTGTAAAAGTTTTTTTGCACCTTGTGGCGTTGTTTTTTGGTTTTGGTCCTTTGGCTTCTATTTTGATCACCTTAACCACATTCATAGCTATTCAATTGTTCCTATTCCATGGAGTTCCTATATTCCCAGTTCGTTTGCCTAATGGATATGCGTCATTAGGATTCAGATCCTTGGTTGCTCTAAAATAGATTATCTCTATACAACTAGGCGTTTTTGAATTTTAGATTTAAAAAAAAATTGTTATTTCATTTTTGATTATGTTTTTGAGTAAAAATCCCCTAATAAAGAACAAATTTTCCTACCTCAAGTCTTGTGTTTTCTTCCAATTCTGTTGTCGTTCTTTTCGTATTTAGATTTCGTTTCGCATTTTTATTTAAATTCTTTGTATCTTTTTCTTGTTCTTTTATTTCTGTGTTTAATCTATCTTTTTTCTTCGAAAAACCAAGAGAGCTATTGCAATTCACAGTATCGAAAAAAAAGTTAATAATTTTGGTTGTAACCTTAAATTGTTATAACTTTTAATTCATGCATAGAAAGAAGTATTATAATATATCAAGTCGTAGCTCGTTTCTATTCCTAAAAACACAACGTAGCATTATTGTTGTTACCCTTCTTTTTGAACCCAAATTCCTTCGTTTATCCTACTGACCAACTTGTAAAAGTGTTTTTGCAAATTGTGGCGTTGTTTTTTGGTTTTGTTCCTTAGGCTTCTATTCCGATCACCTTAACCACATTCATAGCTATTCAATTGTTCCTATTCCATGGAGATCATATATTCCCAGTTCGTTTGTGATGAGTGCTCAAAAAGCACTAAAATTACCATGATTTTATGCACATTAATTGATTAAAAATATATATATTTATATGTTTTATCATATATTTATATAAATTTGTCTTTTTCGGAATCACGGGTGTTTTTATTGTTTTTCAGGTATTTTCACTTAAAAACGCAACTTAAAGACTCAAAGAGGAATACTGGAAGCAATACATCACAAATATATTAATAAATAAATGGGGAAAGGTCAATAAATATGGAAAAATTGGACAAAATGGGTCAAAAATGTCAAAAAGGAGAAAATCGTGCCGCCGCGCCGCCCAGCATGGCGCCTTGGCTCCTCCCAATGCTGCTGAGCCCATTCATCCGCGGGGTACTGTTCATCCGGCGGAATCTTGTTCTTCCGCTGGTATCGTTCATCCGCTGATGCAGTGCTGACGCCACTGTGACGTCATCTTGACGTCATTAATGACATCGACAATTCCAATACGCGCTTTTACATTTTTTAACATTTTTTTTTACTCATTTTTTCCCTCCATCCTCACCTATAAATACTCCCCTTCCCTTCACTTCAAAACACACCTTCAAAACACCTTCAAAACACACTTCTCTCTTCTTTCTTTCTCTCTTTTCTTAGATTTTTAGGTTTTTTTTAGTTTTTCTTAGTTTTTAGTTAATTTCTCTTAGTTTTAGAGTTCTTCCCTTTTTGGGAAGAACTAGTTATGTTTTTGTAATATATTAGCTTTTGATTCAATAAATGGGAGTGCAAATTCGCTTGGAGGTTTTTTCAAGAACGGAATAGCATCGAAGTTCGTAAGGATTTTATTTTCTTTCTGCTTATTTTTTATGCTTTATTCTTACATGTTATATTTAATTTATGTCTGTGATTAAATTTAACTCTCTGGGTCAGTTTATAAACATGATGTAATAATAACGTTGTTATGCTTGCAAAATATTAAATAGGTAAAAATCTCTAAAATGAATTGATTTTATTTTTATTCAAGATTTTATATTATGAATGTTAGAGAGAAATATATTATTTTTCATTACAAACTTAAATACGAAAATTAGATTTTAAGGTTTAGTTATCGGTCTAATTTAGAGTAGTGCTCTTTTATTTGTTGGTACAATCGCTAGGTAGTTAGAGTGAAGCTCTATTTCAAAAGTTTTTATAAGAATTATTATCCGAAAATGTATTGACAACATGTTTTCTGGTAGTGGTTTTAAAACTTGAAAGTTAGTACTCGGATAACTAAATTCTTAGGTTTAATTTGGACACCTTGAATAAAGTTTAAATCGTCTAACCCCACCAAAGGTGGCATTTAAATGGTTCATTTTCAATCTCTTAGAAAAAGGAATTAATTTAATTAACCAACTTAGTTATCAACCCCACCCATAGGTGTTAATTGATTTGTTTAGTTAACAAAGAATATCTAACTCCACCAAAGGTGGTATTCATACAAAAAGAGAGAATCAATAAATATCAATTCATATCTTTAATAACCTAAATAATATGAGCAAGCATAATTAACTTAGTTATTATATCCATAAATACTCCTTTGTTTTTAACAGATAAAATTTGCATAAATATTTATTGAATCTATGTTTATTTTTATGTAAGTAGATTAAAAACACAAAACCCCAAAATATCGTGACAGGATGTTTAGGATTTAATTTCGTTTTTAAAAGTTTGAATAATAAATTAAAAACCACATACATTCCTTCCTTAGATCGACCTTGGGAGTATACTTATCATTTTCTACGAAATGATTCGTGCACTTCTTGAGAGTTTTATAAATAGATAAAACCAAAGTAGCAGGCCGAGGATCAGCGATGTCGGTTACTGCTGATCGATTTTGATCAAGTTCTTGCGTGGAAGGAATAGCGTTTTTAAATTATTTATCAAAATTTTAAAAACTTTTGTCTTGTAGAATAATTATGATTTTTTTTTTTAAAAAATAAAAAAAAATAAAAAATTTTTTTGTTTGTGAAAAGTAAAAAAAAAAAAATTCAAATTTCAATTTCGTAATAAATAAAAAAAATATAGCATGAATAATAAAATAATTTTGCATTTTGAAATTTGAAGTAAAAAAAAAAGTAAATAAATTTTAAATTAAATTAATAAATAAATAAGAATAAAAAAATAAAAAAAATAAAAAAATAAAAAAAAAATAAAAAAAATAAAAAAATAAAAAAAATCAAAAAAAATAAAAAAAAATAAAAAAAAATCAAAAAAAATCAAAAAAAATCAAAAAAAATCAAAAAAAATCAAAAAAAATCAAAAAAATAAAAAAATAAAAAAAATAAAAAAAAATCAAAAAATCAAAAAATAAAAAAAAAAAAAAAAAAATAAAAAATTTATTTTCTACTTTTTTTTTTTTATTTTTTTATTTTTTTGTTGTTTTTCTTTTTCTTTTTTTCTTTTACCTTTTTCAATTATTTTTTTCAATTTTTTTTGGCTTAATTTTTATTTTTTCTCTTTTTCTCTTTTTATTTTATTTTATTTTTTTTTCAAATTTTTTTAACTTCTTTTTTTTTCGTTTAAGTTAATTAACTTAGGTTTTTAGTAACTTAATTTACTAACTTAATTAATTTAATTTACTAACTTAATTAACTTAGATTTTCATTAACTTAATTAACCTACCTTTTTATTAACTTAATTAACTTAAATTTTAACTTAACTTAACTTAATTAACTTAATTTTAATAGCATGAAAAGTAAAGATCTAAGGGAGTTAAATGCAGGAGACTAGTTCCCGGAAGCCTTTGTGCCACTAGTCTTTCTTGGGAGCGTTGTTAAATGCAGGAGGATGGTTTTTAAGGAGCCTTTGCCCCACCATTCTTTCCTGGGAGCACTCTTGGTTAATACTGATTATGTTATTTTAACTTAGATATTATAGTAAAAAAAAAAAAACCAAAAAAAAAAAAATTTCTGAAACTATCTCCAAAATCTTAAAGTTTTAATTACAATCTCAAGAGTTAGTTTCTTTGTTTGATCTAGGTACAATTGTGTTTTGATGCCTTAATTATTTGATTTGCACCTAGATGTGGGTTATCTAAAAACCCTCAAGCATGCCCCTAGTTTTTGGTACAGAAAAATTTGAAAATCAATAGGGCATGTTTGAAACAGTATAGGTAGACAACCTTGTCTTACTTGTAGGTTTGATTGACTCAATGATGAGGGGACATTGAGTTTACTTAAAAGGCAATCCCCAAGTTACGTCTTGCTAAGACGTTAAACTAAGCGCTGGATGGGAGGCAACCCATCATTTTAGGTAATTTTATTTTGTTTTATTTGTTTAATTTTATTGTTTATTTTAGTTTAATTATATGTGAATAATTTTTAAATTGTTAAAACTAAAAATATTTGTTGAGTTGTTAGAAGTTCACAAAGAATCATGCGTATACACTTTAATGATGAATATGATGAATGCACCTGCATTTCTCCATTACTACTTACACATTCTCAAGAAATAGGTAATCTTTCTTCTCTTTTCTCTTTATCTTTAATTTACAATTGTTACATTGAGGACAATGTAAGTTCTAAGTTGGGGGTGGTGAAAAGTTACCATGCTTAATTAGGAAAAAAAAAAATAATTTAACAATTTAAAAATTCAAAAAAAAAAATTATTAAAAAAACAAAAATTCAAAAAAAAAAATTATTAATTTTTTTTTCTTTTTTATGTTCACATCTTCATTTTTTCTGTTTGGTTTTATTTTCCTTGTGTGATTTAGTAATTTTTGGAATTAAAAAAAAAACAAATTCTCACAAAAATTTATCATTTCTTTAAATCAAATTTAAGTAAATAGTTAAGTCTTTTGTACTGTTAGATTAATTTTTGAAAACATATCATGAAATATTATGTAATTATTTTTGATAATTAGTTATTTTTTGTCATAACTAGTATTTCTTGATAAGATGTAGAAATTATATTAAACCCAAAATCGGTGTTTATGAATTTGTTTTAGTGGAGACTACCTTTGTGAGATATAATTTGAGCCTAATTTCCTTTATTCAGAGTGAAATATATATTTTTTCTACTCCAAACACATTTCTTATTTCTTCAAATTCTTAGATGATCTCTATAGGCATTAATATTGAATGTATGAATTTTTTCTCATCTTAATAGAGTGTCGTATATTTTTTATTATTATTTTTGCTTAGATTAAATGATTTGAGTATAAATTGATAGTATATGCTTTTATCTCATTCGTGCATGATCAAGTATAAAAAAAGAGACACATCTGGGGTTACCTAAACCAAAATCAAACAAAAAAGCCACAAAATTAACGATCTACCAAAATCCGAAAAAAAAAAAAAATGTACAATCTGTACATGGGTTGACTCTCTAAAAAAATGATATATATTGAAAAGTATCTTCAGAAAAAAATAGAGAGATAAAGAATATATAGTATAATTTACATACTATGACCCGCATTACCCAAGATCCTAAAAAAAAAAAATGTGTACAATCTGTACATGGGTTGACTCTCTAAAAAAATGATATATATTGAAAAATATCTTCAGAAAAATATAAAGAGAAAGAATATATAGTATAATCTACATACTATGACCCACATTGCTTAGAAAGTTGTGAGTAAAGGCTAATTACAAAAGAAAGATATAGGAAGTAATTCCCTAAAAAGTCATTGCACTTTCTTCATTTGTAAAAGGCATATATCTTGAAATTTTTTCTTAATGAGTTTGATTTATGCATGAAAATAATTTTTATATATGATATCTTTATAATTTATACATTTGATTCCTTCCATGAGATCAACGTCAAAATAACACTTTGAGCCTTTCTTCTTTATACATATGCGAACATATTAGTTCATTTCTATACATCAACTCTTTCGCATATAAATTAGTATGAGTGTTTGAACCCATAGGATTCAGTGTTTTGAGAGTATTGACTTGTGAGGAATAGAGTCAAGCGAATTGATTCATGACACCGAAATTGGGTGAAATTAAATTGATACATTTTTGATATGAAATATGAAAATGATTTTCAACTAATTATTATAATAAATCATGATTGTTTAAGAAGATTAAAATAACTTATGCTTGAGATTTTAATTATGATCTTAAAAGAGATTAAAAAGTATGAGACATTTTTGTGTTATGTTGTTTTTTTTTATTCTTAAAAGTTAATTTTTGATGTTGTTGTAATTTTAGTTTTTAAGTTGATTATTTTTATTTCTTTTGATTTTTACATTTAGTTCAACATTTGTGGGTATCATTACTGAAAACCCTCACGAGACTCAAACTCGTCCACTAGGGCAACCTAGGGGTTTAAAGGCTTGTTGCATAGGCTAAATGCAACCGTGTCAATCTACGGAAGTGATTTAGGATAGTTTAATTTTTAGTTTTTATCGCTTCTCTTGCTAAGGGACTAGCAAGAAGCTGGTTGGGGGTTGTGATGAGTGCTCAAAAAGCACTAAAATTACCATGATTTTATGCACATTAATTGATTAAAAATATATATATTTATATGTTTTATCATATATTTATATAAATTTGTCTTTTTCGGAATCACGGGTGTTTTTATTGTTTTTCAGGTATTTTCACTTAAAAACGCAACTTAAAGACTCAAAGAGGAATACTGGAAGCAATACATCACAAATATATTAATAAATAAATGGGGAAAGGTCAATAAATATGGAAAAATTGGACAAAATGGGTCAAAAATGTCAAAAAGGAGAAAATCATGCCGCCGCGCCGCCACTGGCCTGGCCGCCCAGCTCTCCGCCCCTTAAGTCGCTGCCTGTGAACTGATTCATCCGCTGGGTACTTGTTCATCCGCTGGAATCTTGTTCTTCCGCGGGTACTGTTCATCCGCGGTACAGTGCAGCCGCCCCTGTGACGTCATGCTGACGTCATTAATGACATCAGCAATTCCAATACGCGTTTTTACATTTTTTTAACATTTTTTTACTCATTTTTTCTCTCCATCCTCACCTATAAATACTCCCCTTCCCTTCACTTCAAAACACACCTTCAACACACCTTCAAAACACACTTCTCTCTTCTTTCTTTCTCTCTTTTCTTAGATTTTTAGGTTTTTTTAGTTTTTCTTAGTTTTTAGTTAATTTCTCTTAGTTTTAGAGTTCTTCCCTTTTTGGGAAGAACTAGTTATGTTTTTGTAATATATTAGCTTTTGATTCAATAAATGGGAGTGCAAATTCCGCTTGGAGGTTTTTCAGCAACGGGAATAGCATCGAAGTTCTGTAAGGATTTTATTTTCTTTTACGCTTATTTTTTATGCTTTATTCTTACATGTTATATTTAATTTGTCCGTGATTAAATTTAACTTTCTGTACATTGTTTATAAACATGATGTAATAATAACGTTGTTATGCTTGCAAAATATTAAATAGGTAAAAATCTCTAAAATGAATTGATTTTATTTTTATTCAAGATTTTATATTATGAATGTTAGAGAGAAATATATTATTTTTCATTACAAACTTAAATCTGAAAATTAGATTTTAAGGTTTAGTTATCGGTCTAATTTAGAGTAGTGCTCTTTTATTTGTTGGTACAATCGCCTTGGTAGTTAGAGTGAAGCTCTATTTCAAAAGTTTTTATAAGAATTATTATCTGAAAATGTATTGACAACATGTTTTCAGTAGTGGTTTTAAAACTTGAAAGTTAGTACTCGGATAACTAAATTCTTAGGTTTAATTTGGACACCTTGAATAAAGTTTAAATCGGTCTAACCCCACCAAAGGTGGCATTTAAATGGTTCATTTTCAATCTCTTAGAAAAAGGAATTAATTTAATTAACCAACTTAGTTATCAACCCCACCCATAGGTGTTAATTGATTTGTTTAGTTAACAAAGAATATCTAACTCCACCAAAGGTGGTATTCATACAAAAAAAGACAGAATCAATAAATATCAATTCATATCTTTAATAACCTAAATAATATGAGCAAGCATAATTAACTTAGTTATTATATCCATAAATACTCCACTGTTTTAACAGATAAAATTTGCATAAATATTTATTGAATCTATGTTTATTTTTATGTAAGTAGATTAAAAACACAAAACCCCAAAATATCGTGACGGGATGTTTAGGATTTAATTTCGTTTTTAAAAGTTTGAAATAATAAATTAAAAACCACATACATTCCTTCCTTAGATCGACCTTGGGAGTATACTTATCATTTTCTACGAAATGATTCGTGCACTGCGAGAGTTTTATAAATAGATAAAACCAAAGTAACGGGCAGGATCGGCGATGTCTCGATTACGCCCGATCAAGTTTTGGCGCCATTCTTGAAATGGAAGGAATAAGCGCTTTTAAATTATTTATCAAAATTTTAAAACTTTATCTTGTAAATAATTGTGATTTTTTATATTAAAAAATAAAAAAAATAAAAAATTTTGTTGTTTGTGAAAAGTAAAAAAAAAAAAATTCAAATTTCAATTTCGTAATAAATAAAAAAAATATAGCATGAATAATAAAATAATTTTGCATTTTGAAATTTGAAGTAAAAAAAAAGTAAATAAATTTTAAATTAAATTAATAAATAAATAAGAATAAAAATAATAAAAAAATAAAAAAATAATAAAAAAAAAATAAAAAAAATAAAAAAAATCAAAAAAAATAAAAAAAATCAAAAAAATCAAAAAAAATCAAAAAAATCAAAAAAATCAAAAAAATCAAAAAAATCAAAAAATCAAAAAATCAAAAAAAAAAAAAAAAACAAAAAAAAAATAAAAAAAAATGAAAAAAATCAAAAAATCAAAAAAATCAAAAACTTTATTTTCAATTTTTTTTTTATTTTTTATTTTTTTTTTGTTGTTTTTTCTTTTTCTTTTTTTTCCTTTTACCTTTTTCAATTATTTTTTTTCAATTTTTTTTTTTGGCTTAATTTTTATTTTTTCTCTTTTTCTCTTTTTATTTTATTTTATTTTTTTTTTCAAATTTTTTTTAACTACTTTTTTTTTTTTCGTTTAAGTTAATTAACTTAGGTTTTTAGTAACTTAATTTACTAACTTAATTAATTTAATTTACTAACTTAATTAACTTAGATTTTCATTAACTTAATTAACCTACCTTTTTATTAACTTAATTAACTTAAATTTTAACTTAACTTAACTTAATTAACTTAACTTTAATAGCATGAAAAGTAAAGATCTAAGAGAGTTAAATGCAGGAGACTAGTTCCTGGAAGCCTTTGTGCCACTAGTCTTTCTTGGGAACGTTGTTACATTGCAGGAGGATGGTTTTTAAAGGAGCCTTTGCCCCACCATTCTTTCACTGGGAAGCACTCTTGGTTATCTTGATTATGTTATTTTAACTTAGATATTATAGTAAAAAAAAAAACCAAAAAAAAAAAAAAATTTCTGAAACTATCTCCAAAATCTTAAAGTTTTAATTACAATCTCAAGAGTTAGTTTCTTTGTTTGATCTAGGTACAATTGTGTTTTGATGCCTTAATTATTTGATTTGCACCTAGATGTGGGTTATCTAAAAAACTCTCAAGCATGCCCCTAGTTTTGAGTGTGAGAAAAATTTGAAAATCAATAGGGCATGTTTGAAGCAGTATAGGTAGACAACCTTGTCTTACTTGTAGGTTTGATTGACTCAATGATGAGGGACATTGAGTTTACTTAAAAGGCAATCCCAAGTTACGTCTTGCTAAGGCGTTAAACTAAGTGGATGGGAGGCAACCCATCATTTTAGGTAATTTTATTTTGTTTTATTTGTTTAATTTTATTGTTTATTTTAGTTTAATTATATGTGAATAATTTTTAAATTGTTAAAACTAAAAATATTTGTTGAGTTGTTAGAAGTTCTGACAATGAATCATACGTATACACTTTAATGATGAATATGATGAATGCACCTGCATTTCTCCATTACTACTTACACATTCTCAAGAAATAGGTAATCTTTCTTCTCTTTTCTCTTTATCTTTAATTTACAATTGTTACATTGAGGACAATGTAAGTTCTAAGTTAGAAATTGGTGAAAAGTTACCATGCTTAATTAGGAAAAAAAAAAATAATTTAACAATTTAAAAATTCAAAAAAAAAAATTATTAAAAAAACAAAAATTCAAAAAAAAAAATTATTAATTTTTTTTTTCTTTTTTATGTTCACATCTTCATTTTTTCTGTTTGGTTTTATTTTCCTTGTGTGATTTAGTAATTTTTGGAATTAAAAAAAAAACAAATTCTCACAAAAATTTATCATTTCTTTAAATCAAATTTAAGTAAATAGTTAAGTCTTTTGTACTGTTAGATTAATTTTTGAAAACATATCATGAAATATTATGTAATTATTTTTGATAATTAGTTATTTTTTGTCATAACTAGTATTTCTTGATAAGATGTAGAAATTATATTAAACCCAAAATCGGTGTTTATGAATTTGTTTTAGTGGAGACTACCTTTGTGAGATATAATTTGAGCCTAATTTCCTTTATTCAGAGTGAAATATATATTTTTTCTACTCCAAACACATTTCTTATTTCTTCAAATTCTTAGATGATCTCTATAGGCATTAATATTGAATGTATGAATTTTTTCTCATCTTAATAGAGTGTCGTATATTTTTTATTATTATTTTTGCTTAGATTAAATGATTTGAGTATAAATTGATAGTATATGCTTTTATCTCATTCGTGCATGACTGTTACAAAAAAAAGAGACATATCTGGGGTTACCTAAACCAAGATCAAACAAAAAAGCCACAAAATTAACCACTCACCAAAATCCTAAAGAAAAAAATGTGTACAATCTGTACATGGGTTGACTCTCTAAAAAAATGATATATATTGAAAAGTATCTTCAGAAAAAAATAGAGAGATAAAGAATATATAGTATAATTTACATACTATGACCCGCATTACCCAAGATCCTAAAAAAAAAAAATGTGTACAATCTGTACATGGGTTGACTCTCTAAAAAAATGATATATATTGAAAAATATCTTCAGAAAAATATAAAGAGAAAGAATATATAGTATAATCTACATACTATGACCCACATTGCTTAGAAAGTTGTGAGTAAAGGCTAATTACAAAAGAAAGATATAGGAAGTAATTCCCTAAAAAGTCATTGCACTTTCTTCATTTGTAAAAGGCATATATCTTGAAATTTTTTCTTAATGAGTTTGATTTATGCATGAAAATAATTTTTATATATGATATCTTTATAATTTATACATTTGATTCCTTCCATGAGATCAACGTCAAAATAACACTTTGAGCCTTTCTTCTTTATACATATGCGAACATATTAGATCATTTCTATACATCAACTCTTTTCGCATATAAATTAGTATGTAGTGTTTGAACCCATAGGATTCAGTGTTTTGAGAGTATTGACTTGTGAGGAATAGAGTCGGCGAATTCAGATTCATGACATCGAAATTGGGTGAAATTAAATTGATACATTTTTGATATGAAATATGAAAATGATTTTCAACTAATTATTATAATAAATCATGATTGTTTAAGAAGATTAAAATAACTTATGCTTGAGATTTTAATTATGATCTTAAAAGAGATTAAAAAGTATGAGACATTTTTGTGTTATGTTGTTTTCTTTTATTCTTAAAAGTTAATTTTTGATGTTGTTGTAATTTTAGTTTTTAAGTTGATTATTTTTATTTCTTTTGATTTTTACATTTAGTTCAATGTTTGTGGGTATCAATACTGAAAACCCTCACGAGACTCCAAACTTCGTCCACTAGGGCAACCTAGGGGTTTAAAGGCTTGTTGCATAGGCTAAATGCAACCGTGTCAATCTACGGAAGTTGATTTAGGATAGTTTAATTTTAGTTTTTATCGCTTCTCTTGCTAAGGGACTAGCAAGAAGCTGGTTAGGGGTTGTGATGAGTGCTCAAAAAAGCACTAAAATAACCATGATTTTATGCACATTAATTGATTAAAAATATATATATTTATATGTTTTGTCATATATTTATATAAATTTGTCTTTTTTCGAATCACGGGTGTTTTTATTGTTTTTCGTGTATTTTCACTTAAAAACGCAACTTAAAGACTCAAAGAGGAATACTGAAGCAATACATCACAAATATATTAATAAATAAATGGGGAAAGGTCAATAAATATGGAAAAATTGGACAAAATGGGTCAAAAATGTCAAAAAGGAGAAAATGGTCGTGCCGCCCCGCGCCCTGCTTTGGGCCCGCTCTCAAGCCAAGCTGCCAGCGGATCTGTTTCATCCGCGGGTCTTGTTCATCCGCGGGATGTTTCTTCCGCTGGTATCCGTGTTCATCCGGCGTACAGCCCTACAGTCTGGCCGTGACGTCAGCGCTGACGTCATTAATGACATCCGCAATTCCACACGCTGCTTTTTACATTTTTTTAACATTTTTTTACTCATTTTTTCTCTCCATCCTCACCTATAAATACCCCCCTTCCCTTCACTTCAAAACACACCTTCAACACACCTTCAAAACACACTTCTCTCTTCTTTCTTTCTCTCTTTTCTTAGATTTTTAGGTTTTTTTAGTTTTTCTTAGTTTTTAGTTAATTTCTCTTAGTTTTAGAGTTCTTCCCTTTTTGGGAAGAACTAGTTATGTTTTTGTAATATATTAGCTTTTGATTCAATAAATGGGAGTGCAAATTCCGCTTGGAGGTTTTTCATAGAACGGAATAGCATCAAGTTCGTAAGGATTTTATTTTCTTTACTGATTATTTTTTATGCTTTATTCTTACATGTTATATTTAATTTGTCTGTGATTAAATTTAACTCTGCTGGCTGTTTATAAACATGATGTAATAATAACGTTGTTATGCTTGCAAAATATTAAATAGGTAAAAATCTCTAAAATGAATTGATTTTATTTTTATTCAAGATTTTATATTATGAATGTTAGAGAGAAATATATTATTTTTCATTACAAACTTAAATCTGAAAATTAGATTTTAAGGTTTAGTTATCCGGTCTAATTTAGAGTAGTGCTCTTTTATTTGTTGGTACAATCGCTTAGGTAGTTAGAGTGAAGCTCTATTTCAAAAGTTTTTATAAGAATTATTATCCGAAAATGTATTGACAACATGTTTTCGGTAGTGGTTTTAAAACTTGAAAGTTAGTACTCGGATAACTAAATTCTTAGGTTTAATTTGGACACCTTGAATAAAGTTTAAATCGTTGTCTAACCCCACCAAAGGTGGCATTTAAATGGTTCATTTTCAATCTCTTAGAAAAAGGAATTAATTTAATTAACCAACTTAGTTATCAACCCCACCCATAGGTGTTAATTGATTTGTTTAGTTAACAAAGAATATCTAACTCCACCAAAGGTGGTATTCATACAAAAAAGAGAGAATCAATAAATATCAATTCATATCTTTAATAACCTAAATAATATGAGCAAGCATAATTAACTTAGTTATTATATCCATAAATACTCCACTGTTTTAACAGATAAAATTTGCATAAATATTTATTGAATCTATGTTTATTTTTATGTAAGTAGATTAAAAACACAAAACCCCAAAATATCGTGACAGGATGTTTAGGATTTAATTTCGTTTTTAAAAGTTTGAATAATAAATTAAAAACCACATACATTCCTTCCTTAGATCGACCTTGGGAGTATACTTATCATTTTCTACGAAATGATTCGTGCACTTGCGAGAGTTTTATAAATAGATAAAACCAAAGTATCGGGCAGGATCGGCGATGTCGGTTCTGCCCCGATCAGTTTGCCTAATGGATACGCGTCATTTGGAATCAGATCCTTGGTTGCTCTAAAATAGTTTATCTCTATCCAATTAGGCGTTTTTGAATTTTAGATTTAAAAAAAACTATAATTTGATTTTTTATTGTGTTTTTGAGTAAAAATCCCCTAATAAAGAATAAATTTTCCTACCTCAACTCTTGCGTTTTCTTCCAATTTTGTTGTCGTTCTTTTCGTATTTAGATTTCGTTTCGCATTTTTCTTTAAATCTTTGTATCTATTTCTTGTTCTTTTATTTTTGTGTTTAATCTATCTTTCTTCTTCGAAAAACCAAGAGACTTATTGAAATTCATAGTATCGAAAAAAAGTTAATAATATTGGTTTGAAATGTAAATTGTTATAACTTTTAATTCATGCATAAAAAGGAGTAATATAATATATCAAGTCGTAGCTCGTTTCTATTCCTAAAAACACAACGTAGCATTATTGTTGTTCCCCTTCTTTTTGAACCAAAATTCCTTCGTTTATCCTACTGACCAACTTGTAAAAGTTTTTTTGCAAATTGTGGCATTTTTTTTTTGTTTTGTTCCTAAGGCTTCTATTCCTATCACCTTAACCACATTCATAGCTATTCAATTATTCCTATTCCATAGAGTTCCTATATTCCCAGTTCGTTAGCCTAATCAATATGCGTCATTTGGAATCAGATCCTTGGTTGCTCTAAAATATATTATCTCTATCCAACTAGGCGTTTTTGAATTTTAGATTTAAAAAAAACTGTAATTTGATTTTTTATTGTGTTTTTGAGTAAAAATCCTCTAATAAAGAACAAATTTTCCTACCTCAAGTCTTGCGTTTTCTTCCAATTTTGTTGTCGTTCTTTTCGTATTTATATTTCGTTTCACATTTTTGTTTAAATCTTTGTATCTTTTTCTTGTTCTTTTATTTCTGTGTTTAATCTATCTTTTTTCTTCGAAAAACCAAGAGAGCTATTGCAATTCACAGTATCGAAAATAAAGTTAATAATTTTGGTTGTAACTTTAAATTGTTATAACTTTTAATTCATGCATAGAAAGGAGTATTATAATATATCAAATCGTAGCTCGTTTCTATTCCTAAAAACACAACGTAGCATTATTGTTGTTCCCCTTCTTTTTGAACCCAAATTACTTCGTTTATCCTACTGACCAACTTGTAAAAGTTTTTTTGCAAATTGTGGCGTTGTTTTTTGGTTTTGTTCCTTAGGCTTCTATTCCGATCACCTTAACCACATTCATAGCTATTCAATTGTTCCTATTCCATGGAGATCATATATTCCCAGTTCGTTTGCCTAATGGATACGCGTCATTTGGAATCAGATCCTTGGTTGCTCTAAAATAGATTATCTCTATCCAATTAGGCGTTTTTGAATTTTAGATTTAAAAAAAACTATAATTTGATTTTTTATTGTGTTTTTGAGTAAAAATCCCCTAATAAAGAACAAATTTTCCTACCTCAAGTCTTGCGTTTTCTTCCAATTTTGTGGTCGTTCTTTTCGTATTTAGATTTCGTTTCGCATTTTTCTTTAAATCTTTGTATCTATTTCTTGTTCTTTTATTTCTGTGTTTAATCTATCTTTGTTCTTCGAAAAACCAAGAGACTTATTGAAATTCATAGTATCGAAAAAAAGTTAATAATATTAGTTTGAAATGTAAATTGTTATAACTTTTAATTCATGCATAGAAAGGAGTAATATAATATATCAAGTCGTAGCTCGTTTCTATTCCTAAAAACACAACGTAGCATTATTGTTGTTCCCCTTCTTTTTGAACCCAAATTCCTTCGTTTATCCTACTGACCAACTTGTAAAAGTTTTTTTGCAAATTGTGGCATTTTTTTTTTGGTTTTGTTCCTTAGGCTTCTATTCCGATCACCTTAACCACATTCATAGCTATTCAATTATTCCTATTCCATAGAGTTCCTATATTCCCAGTTCGTTAGCCTAATCAATATGCGTCATTTGGAATCAGATCCTTGGTTGCTCTAAAATATATTATCTCTATCCAACTAGGCGTTTTTGAATTTTAGATTTAAAAAAAACTGTAATTTGATTTTTTATTGTGTTTTTGAGTAAAAATCCCCTAATAAAGAACAAATTTTCCTACCTCAAGTCTTGCGTTTTCTTCCAATTTTGTTGTCGTTCTTTTCGTATTTATATTTCGTTTCGCATTTTTCTTTAAATCTTTGTATCTTTTTCTTGTTCTTTTATTTCTGTGTTTAATCTTTCTTTGTTCTTCGAAAAACCAAGAGAGCTATTGCAATTCATAGTATCGAAAAAAAAGTTAATAATTTTGGTTGTAGCTGTAAATTGTTATAACTTTTAATTCATGCATAGAAACGAGTATTATAATATATCAAGTCGTAGCTCGTTTCTATTCCTAAAAACAAAACGTAGCATTATTGTCGTTCCCCTACTTTTTGAACCCAAATTCCTTCGTTTATCCTACTGACCAACTTGTAAAAGTTTTTTTGCAAATTGTGGCGTTGTTTTTTGGTTTTTTTGCTTAGGCTTCTATTCCGATCACCTTAACCACATTCATAGCTATTCAATTGTTCCTATTCCATGGAGTTCCTATATTTCCAGTTAGTTTGCCTAATGGATACGCGTCAGTTGGAATTGGATCCTTGGTTGCTCTAAAATAGATTATCTCTATGCATCTAGGCGATTTTGAATTTTAGATTTAAAAAAACTGTTATTTGATTTTTTATTGTGTTTTTGAATAAAAATCCCCTAATAAAGAACAAATTTGCCTCCCACAAGTCTTGTGTTTTCTTCCAATTTTGTTGTCGTTCTTTTCATATTTATATTTCGTTTCGCATTTTTCTTTAAAATTTTTGTATCTTTTTCTTGTTGTTTTATTTCTGTGTTTAATCTATCTTTGTTCTTCGAAAAACCAAGAGACTTATTGAAATTCATAGTATCGAAAAAAAGTTAATAATATTGGTTTGAAATGTAAATTGTTATAACTTTTAATTCATGCATAGAAAGGAGTATTATAATATATCAAGTCGTAGCTCGTTTCTATTCCTAAAAATACAACGTAGCATTATTGTTGTTCCCCTTCTTTTTGAACCCAAATTCCTTCGTTTATCCTACTGACCAACTTGTAAAAGTTTTTTTTGCAAATTGTGGCGTTTTTTTTGCTTTTGTTCCTTAGGCTTCTATTCCGATCACCTTAACCACATTCATAGCTATTCAATTGTTCCTATTCCATGGAGTTCCTATATTCCCAGTTCGTTTGCCTAATGGATACGCGTCATTTGGAATCAGATTCTTGGTTGCTCTAAAATATATTATCTCTATACAACTAGGCGTTTTTGAATTTTAGATTAAAAAAAACTGTAATTTGATTTTTTATTGTGTTT
>CM061028.1:50218192-50328054 GCA_030763125.1 Hippophae gyantsensis | reverse complement strand
GTTCTCTATTTTCAGAGAACAAAATATTTTTCTTTCTTAAATTTTCAGACAGATACATAAAACATCTCTTTTTGAGATTCATTTAAACGAGGTTTTTGTAACATCATAACACTCGAAGTCTAGTGTTTTGATCAAGTCAAGTATCCCATATCGTAAAGTGTTGGGCCTCGAATCTGCTTCCTTTCTCGTCTCGATCTTCGTGATCTGATTAGATCTTTCTTTTTCTTATTGTTTCGCATCTTTTAGATCCATCATTTGGTGGTAAAGCTGTAAGTTTATTCCCATAGGGGGTGCCTTTCTCGAAAGTGCCTCTCCAAAATTAGCTTTCTTTTCTTCTTGAAGAAACTCATAGGAACATTTGGAGAATCTTTCCTAAACGTTTGAGAATCGGTAAGTGCTTGCACTGATGGTCTTGACTCGATATTCTCACTTTTCTTTTAGTTGAGTCAAACAGGATTTTCTACTGAGCCACATTCTTCTTCATGTTCTATTATTTGATCGACTTCCAAGATTTTCGAGGGGTTTTTAACCTTTCTCGTGTTGCTTGTTGTATCAACCAGCCTTTCCGGGAAGAGTAATCTTATCCCATGCCTAACCTTTTAGGTGTAAAGGCCAATTTTGTCTTTTCTCACTATTTGTTTGGAAATAGTGTTGTTTCTCCTTTTTTATCTCTAATAAGAGATTTTAGATTGATAACCGCGTATTAAGATAGTGTTCATTGACTTTGAAGTATACTCTATATATAAGAGCAACATTACATGGTTCCTTCCTCCATGTCGAAACCATGTGTCCGCAACATCTACCTTTAAACATTTTAAGACATTTGCATCTTTAATGCACACAGAGAAATTAGGGAAACAATTAAAATATATTGGTCTCCGAGCTTAAGGACGATTCAATACATCCCAACATCGAATCTTTAATCAGGTTATTGTGTCTTTTATCTCTATACACAAATAAGAACCGAATTATTAAGTCCTTCTCTAGTAAGAGGTTTAACTGCAATTTGTACTAAAACCAATATGCAAATAATTATATTTTTCTTTATATTGGTCTATAAGACCTTGAGATAATAAGCGTAAGTCTAATGATTCTTTAGCTAAAGGATACGTTTCTTCTCACGTTTTTATTATATAGTTAGATTTAAAAAGAAAGCTTCCCTTATTATAGACTTGTGAAGTTCCTACTTTAGGAACATTCCGATTAGCTAAATCTTGTTCAATATTTTCAATATTTATCACTTCTTTATTTTTTGAGATCTAGCTGTAGTAGTAAGTAGAGCTAGTCTTTGGAGGATGAAGAAGTAGAATTTCTAGAGAATGATCTTACCAATCCCGCTACATTCCAAAAGATCGAGAATACCTCATAGGATCAGACAAAGTCTCACGCGTCTTACTACCGCCTCTCTGGGGTCTTACTTTATACTTGCTAGTCGAAGTCCAAGTACCTCGAAGTCTCTTTTAATAACAGAATTGTTATTGTTCACACTATAATTCTACTATTTCTTCCAACTTAGATGGCTCTGATACCAAGATGAACCAGGATCTGCTAAGTTATAAGAACGAGAAAATAAAGGATATACAAACTGATGATTATTTATTGATATGGATATATTACAGAGAATACTAGCGGAATTTTTAAAAAGACAATGAAATTATTCGGATCCCTCTCTTAGTAATCTTAGAGCCTTATATAGATAAAGAGACTCATTTACAAACAAACTACAATAATTCACAAGATAAGTCTAGTAAGACTTTTGAAAAAGCAGATGCTCTCCCATGTGAAGAGTGGTCCCTTCTCTAGTGGTGTGTCCCTGATTAAATTTTGGAGTCGTCCGTCCAGAGTGCTTTGTGGGTCCCTTTGATGTCGGCCATTTTCTTTGGCTTGTCTTTTAGCTCAAGTTGGCCATTTGTAAATCACTTTCAGAAGGCTCTAAATCTAATTTTTCATTAGAATTTGTGGAGCTTTCTTCTTCTTCTTCTTCTTCAGAACATAATTTCTCTAATTTTTTAGAGATATATTCGTCACTTTTCCCTTTTTCTTTTAGGGTTTCTATAATAATTTCTACTTTAGATTTACCCTTAAGTGGTTTAGGGTTAGTAGTTTCTTTCACTTTAAGTGCTTGGAATAATTCAATAATTTTTCATATTATCAAATTGTTCTAGTGGAGTTTTATCCCACCATCTTGTCCATGATCGTCTTATAAGACAATAAATTTCATCCCAATTGGTTATTGCATAATCCCATTTCCATATCCATGGGACTTTTATATAATGCAAAGAAAAACATTAATGAATGATCTTCATTTTTAGTAGAGTTTAAGTTAAACTCTTCAAATAATATAAAAACTTCTAAAACCTTTTGAGGAAACATATCCTTTGTTGGTCCAAAAATGAGAACCAATCTCACAGACCAAGTAGGAAAATCATTAAATGCATAATATTCTCTGTTAAGAACTGGATAAACCACGTGTGGGTTTTCTTTGAGTTTTGATAAAGCGTGTTTCCCACGCCTGTATGTAATCAAAATAGTCATATGAAGATCGATTCATTCGCTTATTTTTAAATTTTTTCTCTAATAAATAAATTAGAGTTCCAATACGATTTAGATAAAATGTTTTTTATTTTAAAGGTTGAGTAAGCGATTTCATGAGAATTTCTCATGTTGTGAACTATGTCAACCGAATTAGTTTCTTTTAAGATTAATTCATAATATTCCCTAGATTTAGGGGTAGTATTAGCTGGTAAATTATCTTTAAGATATATGTGCTTAGCTACACATTCGGAGTGACTTGGCCATATCTTCATCTTCAACCGAGATGATAGATTTGTGAGTAATCTTATGCCATTCGTACTCCTTTGCGAGCCTTTCTTTTTTCGGCGCTTGAAGATAATTTGCTTTCTTAACGGCCTGTAAGTATTCCCTCGGTGAGGAAATCAGGGGAGTGAGTTCTCTTCCCTTAATATATTCGATATCAAAATCGAATATAGATAAAATAGCTTGCCACCCTTTAGCAAAATCTGTTTTGATGCTAAATTTTTTACGTTTTTGAAGTACTTCTTTAACACTCTTGCAATCAACTCTAAGTAAGAACTTCTTATTTAGAAGGTCGTCTTGGAATTTAGAAACGCCTCGTAACAATGGCTAGTATCTCTTTTTTTAATTGTAGAATAATTTTTTCTTGTGGTTTCCAGTGTGCCCGAGGTATATCTTACTAAGACTTCTTTTATAGGCATTTTTTGTGAGAATGCCTCCATAACCTATTTCCTGAAGCATCAGCTTCACTACTTTTGGTGCTTCGGGATCGCATAAAGCTAGGCAAGGGGCTCTTTTGGCTCTAAGCTTTATTTTTGGACCCCGGTATTGTAAGGCGTATTCCATTCGGAGGATTCTTTTTAGTCTTTGAAATAATGGGTTGGCGTCTTGTGCAAGATTTTTATAAAATCTACGCAATATAATTAAGACTTCCTAGGAATCTTTGCAATTGTTTTTTGTCCTTTATTTCATCTGGAAATTTTTCTCAAAAACTATGGACCTTTCGATAGGACTTATAAGCCCATGTTCTATGTTATGGCCCAAGAATTTTACTTGGGTTTGGAACAATTTCATCTTTTTAGATGACATGACAAGCCCATTGGATTTAACTGCTTTTAAAAAAGCTTCTAAGTGTTTCAATGTTGATCAATTTGAGTAGACTAGAACATCATCTATGTAGACAAATAGTGAATCCTAAATAAGGATTGAAAATATCATTCATAATTTTACGGTATTCACTTGGGCGTTTTGAGCCCAAATGGCATAACATTCCATTCGTAAAGCCCAAAATGGAACAAATAAATGCCGTTTTTGTAGCGATCTTTTTCTGCTACTTGTATTTGCCAAGATCCACTTTTCATATCAAATTTAGAGAATACTAAAGCTTTGTTTAGCCGAAGACTCAAGTAAGTCTTTTTTGTTGGGTAATGGATATCTTATCCATCTAAGCACCTTGTTTAGGGGCTTATAATTAATTGCAGTCGAGGAACTCCCTCTCGATTTCAAAGACTATTTTCCACATAGAACGCCGACAAGACCAAGGAGAAGTACTGGGTCTGACTAGCTTCTTTTTAGAAGGTCTTCTATTTCTTGTTTACATATAAGTAAGTGCCTTTCATTCATTTGAATAGGTCCGCCTTTGTGTTGATTTGGGCCTCCACAAAATTAGGTTCATATGGCAATTCTACCACGTGTTTCTTTCTTTCCCAAAAGGCATTAGGGATTTAGACATATATCTCCTTTTCAAACTTCTCTTTGAGAGATTGGATCTTCTCTTGTATTTCTTTAGAGAAAATCTTCTGTTGAATTGTTTTAAAGTTCATCTCCTCTTTTAAGGAAAAAAGGAATTTTTCTTTTCGGTAATCTTACCTTTAGGTAATTTACTTCATGTATCTACGAGGTTCTTTTGTGAACTTGAAAATGATAGGATATCCATCAATTTTTGTTTTGATCCCATACGTAGTGGTTTTGAAAGGATATAGCATATTAATGAATGGCGTGCCTAGAATTACCATCCTTGATAATTCCTTGCTTAATAAAATGTAGTTTCTAGGCATACTCCATTATTACATACAGGCGCATTAGACAACTTATAATGTATAGGCATTCTTCCACCATTAGCGATTTAATATTTGAGTGGTTTTGTAAAATACCGGTAGGTACAATTCCTTCACTAATGCGCTTTAGATCGGCTCCCAGATCTATTAAAGCTTCTGCTTTGAAGGAATATTCTTTGTTGATTACAATGGTCACTTTTGAGTACCATTTGTGGTTTATGACACTGTCTCAAAGAATTGACAAAGTGCATATCAACAAATTCCCGAGTGAGAGTCTTCTTCCTTATTGAGGATCTCTTTCTTCTTATCTGTAAGAATTGTTGGAACTTCTTCTAAGAGATTATCAAAATCCTCTTCTTTATTATCTATCTCATTTTCAGAGATAAGTGGTGTTTGGACACACTGTTGTAGTTCAAGAATCTGAACCCTTGTCTTTAGATCTTTAAGATCTTTTTTAGTTTGATTAATCTCTTGTCTGAGATCACTTACTGTTGGCTCCTGAGGTTCAAGAGGAGTATTCCTAACCCTTTTGAGGATTTCATTGAAGGAATATTGTTGTTGATGTCGCTGTATTTGAGCCTGTAATCCCTTTTGGTTTTTTCTTTGAGGGACTTCTTCTTTAGCAACTTCTATATACTTTGCCAAGGTTTTTCTTTTTTCTTCTGGATCTTGAATTTTGTCTATAATATCCAGAATGAAATTTTCCTCTTTTGTTAAGACATTTAAGTCCAAACCATTCATCTTAATGATGGCTTTATAATAATCACATTCACGCTTTTCTTGATCTGTTTCATCTTCTTGAGATGAAGGCGATGAGGATCCACTATAGTCTTCTTCATTATCTTCTTCTTCGGAAGATTGCTGCAGTAAGAGTATTTGTAGAAAGCTGTTTTTAAGTTTCTCGTCAATATTTAATTCATTGACCTACGTTGAATTCTACAATTTGGGCTATAGTGTCCCTGTTTTCCACATTTATAACAAGTGGGTATTTTTTCTTTAGTAAACCGGGTTTTATTATTGGGCTTTTAGTCCAATTATCTTTCTTAACATTTTTCCTCCTTTTAGAAGGATAAGTCCTTGATTTTTAAACCAAGGTTTTCTATAAGCTTCTTGGGATTTATGGGCTTTCTTATGAGATAACCCCTTAAGGATATTTTTGATATCCATATTGTTCGCAAAAGTCTCCTAAGGCTTGCTTGCTTTGGACCACTTTCTTTGTCTACTTGTCTTTTGAGCTTCATATCGGTACAAAATGCTAATCCTTACGCCACTATTTGACGGCTAATTCTCCGAATGTATACATACCATAAGGTATGGATCCACCGTGCTTGATTCGAGTCTTGCACCTAATTTTATCCGCAAATAAAGTAGGTAGCCCTGCAATGAATCTTTCTTTCCAAAAGTCACTATTAGAGTCTTCTCTTGCAAAACTTTAGAGAAGAAAACATCCTTATACCATTTGAAATGTGACATGGTAGGACATCTTAAGCTTATCATTTGTTCATGACTTGTCTTGTTGCAAAGTTGTGCTTCCACAAAGTGCAATAATATTGTGTAGACTAGTGTGTTGGTATCTTCTGTTTGAAGAACATCACCATTTTCATTTACTTCTTGCTTAATTGAGCTAAGAATCGTATGTATGCCGTTCTTGAGGACCTAAGTGAGTATCCCACTTTGACCTTGTAGGTTGTCCAACAAAGCCAAACTATTATTGCTAATGCCTTTGCCTTTCGCTTATCCGAGTTTCCTTGAACTTGATTGCGATTGCATACATAAGCATATTTTTAATTACCCGAATAACTTGATATTCGGATAGTCCGTCAATACTCCATTCTTGGATGGTACTACGTAATATACTTATTCTCATTGGTAATTCTTCTTCGATTTGTAAATCGATGGGAGATTGCCTAGGATAATAAGGCTTTGCTTTGTAAACTGAAATTGGTTTTTCCAATTTATTTATTTCTACAGAATCATTTGTGTAAGATTCTTTCAGATATTGATAGATTTCATCTACTTCTTTTTCAGAGATCTCATTTAGATCTTCTTCGAGCATTCGCATGCATTTTCCTTTGTCCAGTAGTGTCTAATTTAGACATTTTCTCTAGTAATTCTTTTAAGAAGAGTTATCTTCTTTTCTTAATTTGAAATCTGGGAATAGGTTTAAAGAAGGTTTGGTTTTACTTCTTTCTTAGAAGTAGATGGCAAACTTTCGCCTACCGCTTTTGGAACCGATCTTTCAATTCTTGTCAACTGATTCCCAACCGTTTGTAAGAATAAGTTGGTGTAATTTCCTTTGTTCTATGACTTGATTCACTGATCGTCTGTGGCTTGTAGCTCGGTTTTGTCGAATTTCCTTTGTAAGTGAACTGCTTGTACCTTTTCTAAATATCTTAATCGCATACGGAGGATGGGTTGCTGTTATTTTTTCTCCAGATTCTAAAGTATATGTTTGATGAACCTTTTCAAGGTTGTATACTTCCGGAATTATGATTCCATTCTTTTTAGAATACTTGATAATAAAGTCGAAGAAATTTAATTCTCCTTCTCTATTCTTCTTCTCTGCATATTTTAAAAATGCTTTATACTTTTCATAGAACATCTTCTGTTGTTCTCTATTTAGAGAATAAAATATTTTTCTTTTTTCAGAATTTTCTGGATCATAAAACATCTCTTTTAGAGATTCATTAAATGAGGGTTTTTGTAACATCATAACACTCTGGAGATCTAAAGTGTTTGATTCATATCCCCTATCGAGAAAGTGTTCGGCTCAGCGGTCTTTTTGTACATCGATCTTCAGAATCTAGTAGATCTTTCTTCTATTGTTTGAGATCTTTTAGATCCATCATTTTGTAAAATGGTAAGTTTATTCTGTTGTAGTTTTTGAGTGCCTTCAAAATTAGTTTCTTTTCTTCTTGAAGAACTCATAGGAACATTTGAGAATCTTTAAAGCGTTTGAGAATCGGTTGCTTTGCAGCTTGATGGTCTTGACTACGATATTCTCACTTTTCTTGTTGAGTCAAACATGATTTCTACCGAGCCATCTTCATGTTCTATTATTTGATCGACTTGATTTTGAGGGGTTTTAACCTTTTCGTGTTCTTGTTGTATCAACCAGCACTTTCTAAGAGTAATCTTATCCACATACGCTAACCTTTTAGGTGTAGCTAATTTTGTCTTTTCACTATTTGTTTGAAATAGTGTTGTTTCTCCTTTTATCTCTAATAAGAGATTTTAGATTGATGTCCCAAGAGAGATAGTGTTCATGACTTTGAAGTATACTCTACATATATAAGAGCAACATTCTTTGGTTCCTTCCTCCATGTCGAAACCATGTGTCTCGCATCATCTACCTTTTAAACATTTTAAGACATTTGCATCTTTAATGCACATGAAGAGAAATTAGGGAAACAATTAAAATATATTGGTCCTGAGCTTAAGGACGATTCAATACATCCCAACATCGAATCTTTAATCCGATTGTGTCTTTTATCTCTAACACAAATAAGAACTGAATTATTAAGTCCTTCTCTAGTAAGAGGTTTAACTGCAATTTGTACTAAACCAATATGCAAATAATTATATTTTTCTTTATATTGGTCTATAAGACCTTGAGATAATAAGCATAAGTCTAATGATTCTTTAGCTAAAGGATACGTTTCTTCTACTGTTTTTATTATATAGTTAGATTTAAAAAGAAAGCTTCCCTTATTATAGACTTGTGAAGTTCCTACTTTAGGAACATTCCAGTTAGCTAAATCTTGTTCAATATTTGTACTAAACCAATATGCATATCAATTTGTACTAAACCAACAAATTTTGAGTACCATTTGTTCTTTATTAGGGGATTTTTACTCAAAAACACAATAAAAAATAAAATAACACTTTTTTTAAATCTAAAATTCAAAAACGCCTAGTTGCATAGAGATAATCTATTTTAGAGCAACCAAGGATCTGATTCCAAATGACGCGTATCCATTAGGCAAACGAACTGGGAATATAGGAACTCCATGGAATAGGAACAATTGAATAGCTATGAATGTGGTTAAGGTGATCGGAATAGAAGCCTAAGGAACAAAACCAAAAAACAACGCCACAAGGTGCAAAAAAACTTTTACAAGTTGGTCAGTAGGATAAGCGAAGGAATTTGGGTTCAAAAAGAAGGGGAACAACAATAATGCTACGTTGTGTTTTTAGGAATAGAAACGAGCTACGATTTGATATATTATAATACTCCTTTCTATGCATGAATTAAAAGTTATAACAATTTAAAGTTACAACCAAAATTATTAACTTTTTTTTCGATACTGTGAATTGCAATAGCTCTCTTGGTTTTTGGAAGAACAAAGATAGAATAAACACAGAAATAAAAGAAAAAGATACAAAGAATTTAAAGAAAAATGCGAAACGAAATATAAATACGAAAAGAACGACAACAAAATTGGAAGAAAATGCAAGACTTGAGGTAGGAAAATTTGTTCTTTATTAGGGGATTTTTACTCAAAAACACAATAAAAAATCAAATAACAGTTTTTTTTAAATCTAAAATTCAAAAACGCCTAGTTGCATAGAGATAATCTATTTTAGAGCAACCAAGGATCTGATTCCAAATGACGCGTATCCATTAGGCAAACGAACTGGGAATATAGGAACTCCATGGAATAGGAACAATTGAATAGCTATGAATGTGGTTAAGGTGATCGGAATAGAAGCCTAAGGAACAAAACCAAAAAACAACGCCACAAGGTGCAAAAAAACTTTTACAAGTTGGTCAGTAGGATAAGCGAAGGAATTTGGGTTCAAAAAGAAGGGGAACAACAATAATGCTACGTTGTGTTTTTAGGAATAGAAACGAGCTACGATTTGATATATTATAATACTCCTTTCTATGCATGAATTAAAAGTTATAACAATTTAAAGTTACAACCAAAATTATTAACTTTTTTTTCGATACTGTGAATTGCAATAGCTCTCTTGGTTTTTGGAAGAACAAAGATAGAATAAACACGGAAATAAAAGAAAAAGAAAAAGATACAAAGAATTTAAAGAAAAATGCGAAACGAAATATAAATACGAAAAGAACGACAACAAAATTGGAAGAAAATGCAAGACTTGAGGTAGGAAAATTTGTTCTTTATTAGGGGATTTTTACTCAAAAACACAATAAAAAATCAAATAACAGTTTTTTTTTAAATCTAAAATTCAAAAACGCCTAGTTGCATAGAGATAATCTATTTTAGAGCAACCAAGGATCTGATTCCAAATGACGCGTATCCATTAGGCAAACGAACTGGGAATATAGGAACTCCATGGAATAGGAACAATTGAATAGCTATGAATGTGGTTAAGGTGATCGGAATAGAAGCCTAAGGAACAAAACCAAAAAACAACGCCACAAGGTGCAAAAAAACTTTTACAAGTTGGTCAGTAGGATAAGCGAAGGAATTTGGGTTCAAAAAGAAGGGGAACAACAATAATGCTACGTTGTGTTTTTAGGAATAGAAACGAGCTACGATTTGATATATTATAATACTCCTTTCTATGCATGAATTAAAAGTTATAACAATTTAAAGTTACAACCAAAATTATTAACTTTTTTTTCGATACTGTGAATTGCAATAGCTCTCTTGGTTTTTCGAAGAACAAAGATAGAATAAACACAGAAATAAATGAACAAGAAAAAGATACAAAGAATTTAAAGAAAAATGCGAAACGAAATATAAATACGAAAAGAACGACAACAAAATTGGAAGAAAATGCAAGACTTGAGGTAGGAAAATTTGTTCTTTATTAGGGGATTTTTACTCAAAAACACAATAAAAAATCAAATAACAGTTTTTTTTAAATCTAAAATTCAAAAACGCCTAGTTGCATAGAGATAATCTATTTTAGAGCAACCAAGGATCTGATTCCAAATGACGCGTATCCATTAGGCAAACGAACTGGGAATATAGGAACTCCATGGAATAGGAACAATTGAATAGCTATGAATGTGGTTAAGGTGATCGGAATAGAAGCCTAAGGAACAAAACCAAAAAACAACGCCACAAGGTGCAAAAAAACTTTTACAAGTTGGTCAGTAGGATAAGCGAAGGAATTTGGGTTCAAAAAGAAGGGGAACAACAATAATGCTACGTTGTGTTTTTAGGAATAGAAACGAGCTACGATTTGATATATTATAATACTCCTTTCTATGCATGAATTAAAAGTTATAACAATTTAAAGTTACAACCAAAATTATTAACTTTTTTTTCGATACTGTGAATTGCAATAGCTCTCTTGGTTTTTGGAAGAACAAAGATAGAATAAACACATAAATAAAAGAAAAAGAAAAAGATACAAAGAATTTAAAGAAAAATGCGAAACGAAATATAAATACGAAAAGAACGACAACAAAATTGGAAGAAAATGCAAGACTTGAGGTAGGAAAATTTGTTCTTTATTAGGGGATTTTTACTCAAAAACACAATAAAAAATCAAATAACAGTTTGTTTTTAAATCTAAAATTCAAAAACGCCTAGTTGCATAGAGATAATCTATTTTAGAGCAACCAAGGATCTCATTCCAAATGACGCGTATCCATTAGGCAAACGAACGGGGAATATAGGAACTCAATGGAATAGGAACAATTGAATAGCTATGAATGTGGTTAAGGTGATCGGAATAGAAGCCTAAGGAACAAAACCAAAAAACAACGCCACAAGGTGCAAAAAAACTTTTACAAGTTGGTCAGTAGGATAAGCGAAGGAATTTGGGTTCAAAAAGAAGGGGAACAACAATAATGCTACGTTGTGTTTTTAGGAATAGAAACGAGCTACGATTTGATATATTATAATACTCCTTTCTATGCATGAATTAAAAGTTATAACAATTTAAAGTTACAACCAAAATTATTAACTTTTTTTCGATACTGTGAATTGCAATAGCTCTCTTGGTTTTTGGAAGAACAAAGATAGAATAAACACAGAAATAAAAGAACAAGAAAAAGATACAAAGAATTTAAAGAAAAATGCGAAACGAAATATAAATACGAAAAGAACGACAACAAAATTGGAAGAAAATGCAAGACTTGAGGTAGGAAAATTTGTTCTTTATTAGGGGATTTTTACTCAAAAACACAATAAAAAATCAAATAACAGTTTTTTAAATCTAAAATTCAAAAACGCCTAGTTGCATAGAGATAATCTATTTTAGAGCAACCAAGGATCTGATTCCAAATGACGCGTATCCATTAGGCAAACGAACTGGGAATATAGGAACTCCATGGAATAGGAACAATTGAATAGCTATGAATGTGGTTAAGGTCATCGGAATAGAAGCCTAAGGAACAAACCAAAAACACAACGTCACAAGGTGCAAAAACACTTTTACAATTTGGTCAGTAGGATAAACGAAGGAATTTGGGTTCAAAAAGAAGGGGAACAACAATAATGCTACGTTGTGTTTTTAGGAATAGAAACGAGCTACGATTTGATATATTATAATACTCCTTTCTATGCATGAATTAAAAGTTATAACAATTTAAAGTTACAACCAAAATTATTAACTTTTTTTTCGATACTGTGAATTGCAATAGCTCTCTTGGTTTTTCGAAGAACAAAGATAGATTAAACACAGAAATAAAAGAACAAGAAAAAGATACAAAGAATTTAAAGAAAAATGCGAAACGAAATATAAATACGAAAAGAACGACAACAAAATTGGAAGAAAATGCAAGACTTGAGGTAGGAAAATTTGTTCTTTATTAGGGGATTTTTACTCAAAAACACAATAAAAAATCAAATAACAGTTTTTTTAAATCTAAAATTCAAAAACGCCTAGTTGCATAGAGATAATCTATTTTAGAGCAACCAAGGATCTGATTCCAAATGACGCGTATCCATTAGGCAAACGAACTGGGAATATAGGAACTCCATGGAATAGGAACAATTGAATAGCTATGAATGTGGTTAAGGTGATCGGAATAGAAGCCTAAGGAACAAAACCAAAAAACAACGCCACAAGGTGTAAAAACACATTTACAAGTTGGTCAGAAGGATAAGCGAAGGAAGTTTTGTTCAAAAAGAAGGGGAACAACAATAATGCTACGTTGTGTTTTTAGGAATAGAAACGAGCTACGATTTGATATATTATAATACTCCTTTCTATGCATGAATTAAAAGTTATAACAATTTAAAGTTACAACCAAAATTATTAACTTTTTTTTCGATACTGTGAATTGCAATAGCTCTCTTGGTTTTTGGAAGAACAAAGATAGAATAAACACATAAATAAAAGAAAAAGAAAAAGATACAAAGAATTTAAAGAAAAACGCGAAATGAAATATAAATACGAAAAGAACGACAACAAAATTGGAAGAAAATGCAAGACTTGAGGTAGGAAAATTTGTTCTTTATTAGGGGATTTTTACTCAAAAACACAATAAAAAATCAAATAACAGTTTTTTTTAAATCTAAAATTCAAAAACGCCTAGTTGCATAGAGATAATCTATTTTAGAGCAACCAAGGATCTGATTCCAAATGACGCGTATCCATTAGGCAAACGAACTGGGAATATAGGAACTCCAAGGAATAGGAACAATTGAATAGCTATGAATGTGGTTAAGGTGATCGGAATAGAAGCCTAAGGAACAAAACCAAAAAACAACGCCACAAGGTGCAAAAAAACTTTTACAAGTTGGTCAGTAGGATAAGCGAAGGAATTTGGGTTCAAAAAGAAAGGGAACAACAATAATGCTACGTTGTGTTTTTAGGAATAGAAACGAGCTACGATTTGATATATTATAATACTCCTTTCTATGCATGAATTAAAAGTTATAACAATTTAAAGTTACAACCAAAATTATTAACTCTTTTTTCGATACTGTGAATTGCAATAGCTCTCTTGGTTTTTGGAAGAACAAAGATAGAATAAACACAGAAATAAAAGAAAAAGATACAAAGAATTTAAAGAAAAATGCGAAACGAAATATAAATACGAAAAGAACGACAACAAAATTGGAAGAAAATGCAAGACTTGAGGTAGGAAAATTTGTTCTTTATTAGGGGATTTTTACTCAAAAACACAATAAAAAATCAAATAACAGTTTTTTTTAAATCTAAAATTCAAAAACGCCTAGTTGCATAGAGATAATCTATTTTAGAGCAACCAAGGATCTGATTCCAAATGACGCGTATCCATTAGGCAAACGAACTGGGAATATAGGAACTCCAAGGAATAGGAACAATTGAATAGCTATGAATGTGGTTAAGGTGATCAGAATAGAAGCCTAAGGAACAAAACCAAAAAACAACGCCACAAGGTGCAAAAAAACTTTTACAAGTTGGTCAGTAGGATAAGCGAAGGAATTTGGGTTCAAAAAGAAGGGGAACAACAATAATGCTACGTTGTGTTTTTAGGAATAGAAACGAGCTACGATTTGATATATTATAATACTCCTTTCTATGCATGAATTAAAAGTTATAACAATTTAAAGTTACAACCAAAATTATTAACTCTTTTTTCGATACTGTGAATTGCAATAGCTCTCTTGGTTTTTGGAAGAACAAAGATAGAATAAACACAGAAATAAAAGAAAAAGATACAAAGAATTTAAAGAAAAATGCGAAACGAAATATAAATACGAAAAGAACGACAACAAAATTGGAAGAAAACGCAAGACTTGAGGTAGGAAAATTTGTTCTTTATTAGGGGATTTTTACTCAAAAACACAATAAAAAATCAAATAACAGTTTGTTTTTAAATCTAAAATTCAAAAACGCCTAGTTGCATAGAGATAATCTATTTTAGAGCAACCAAGGATCTGATTCCAAATGACGCGTATCCATTAGGCAAACGAACTGGGAATATAGGAACTCTAAGCAATAGGAAAAATTGAATAGCTATGAATGTGGTTAAGGTGATTGATGAGTGCCCAAAAAGCACTAAAATAACCATGATTTTATGTACATTAATTGATTAAAAATACATATATTTATATGTTTTATCATATATTTATATAAATTTGTCTTTTTCGGAATCACGGGTATTTTTATTGTTTTTCAGGTATTTTGGCTTAAAAACGCAATTTAAAGACTCAAAGAGGAATACTTGAAGCAATACATCACAAATATATTAATAAATAAGTGGGAAAAGGTCAACAAACATGGAAAAATTGGACAAAATGGGTCGAAAAGGTCAAAAATGTCAAAAAGACGGAAATCGCGCCCCGCTTGCCGCGCGCACACACCCAGCTCCGCCAGCGCCACTGCGCGCGTTGTTCATCCGCGCGCCCCATCGCGCGCACTGTTCACGCTGCGCGCGCGCAGCGACAGCCGCGCGCAGCAGCCAGCCCCTCCGCGCGCCCAACGCGTTTTCGCCCCATTTTTCACGTGCAGCCGCCGCCATGACGTCATGCTGACGTCATTAATGACATCAGCAATTCCAATACGCGTTTTTACATTTTTAAATATTTTTTTAACATTTTTTACTTATTTTTTCTCTCCATCCTCACCTATAAATACTCCCCTTCCCTCCACTTCAAAACACACCTTCAAAACCATTCTTCTCTTCTTTCTTTCTCTCTTTTCTTAGATTTTTAGGTTTTTTTTAGTTTTTCTTAGTTTTTAGTTAATTTCTCTTAGTTTTAGAGTTCTTCCCTTTTTGGGAAGAACTAGTTATGTTTTTGTAATATATTAGCTTTTGATTCAATAAATGGGAGTGCAAATTCCGCTTGGAGGTTTTCCAGCAACGGGAATAGCATCGAAGTTATGTAAGGATTTTATTTTCTTTCTGATTATTTTTTATGCTTTATTCTTACATGTTATATTTAATTTGTCTCGTGATTAAATTTAACTCTGTTGTTTATAAACATGATGTAATAATAACGTTGTTATGCTTGCGAAATATTAAATAGGTAAAAATCTCTAAAATGAATTGATTTTATTTTTATTCAAGATTTTATATTAAGAATGTTAGAGAGAAATATATTATTTTTCATTACAAACTTAAATCTGAAAATTAGATTTTAAGGTTTAGTTATCCTATTCGATTTAGATTAGTGCTCTTTTATTTGATGGTACAATCGCCGCTTAGTTAGAGTGAAGCTCTATTTCAAAAGTTTTTATAAGAATTATTATCTGAAAATGTATTGACAACATGTTTTCAATAGTGGTTTTAAAACTTGAAAGTTAGTACTCGGATAACTAAATTCTTAGGTTTAATTTGGACACCTTGAATAAAGTTTAAATTGTCTAACCCCACCAAAGGTGGCATTTAAATGGTTCATTTTCAATCTCTTAGAAAAAGAAATTAATTTAATTAACCAAATTAGTTATCAACCCCACCCATAGGTGTTAATTGATTTGTTTAGTTAACAAAGAATATCTAACCCCACCAAAGGTGGTATTCATATAAAAAAGAGAGAATCAATAAATATCAATTCATATCTTTAATAACCTAAATAATATGAGCAAGCATAATTAACTTAGTTATTATATCCATAAATACTCCACCATTATAAATGATAAAATTTGCATAAATATTTATTGAATCTATGTTTAATTTTATGTTATTAGATTAGGAACACAAAAACCAAAACTATCGTGACAGGATGTTTAGGATTTAATTTCGTTTTTAAAAGTTTGAATAATAAATTAAAAACCACATACATTCCTTCCTTAGATCGACCTTGGGAGTATACTTATCATTTTCTACGAAATGATTCGTGCACTTGCGAGAGTTTTATAAATACATAAAACCAAAGTAGCGAGGATGGCGATGTCGGTTTGCCCTATCAAGTTTTTGGCACCGTCGGGATGGTATCAAGTTTTGTCGGGAAGGAATAACGTTTTTAAATTATTTATCAAAATTTTAAAAACTTTTTGTGTTGTAAATAATTGTGATTTTTTTTATTAAAAAATTAAAAAAAAAATAAAAAATTTTGTTGTTTGTGAAAAGTAAAAAAAAAAAATTCAAATTTCAATTTCGTAATAAATAAAAAAATATAGCATGAATAATAAAATAATTTTGCATTTTGAAATTTGAAGTAAAAAAAAAGTAAATAAATTTTAAATTAAATTAATAAATAAATAAGAATAAAAAAATAAAAAAATAAAAAAATAAAAAAATAAAAAAATAAAAAAAATAATAAAAAATAATAAAAATAATAAAAAAATAAAAAAATAAAAAAAATAAAAAAAATAATAAATAATAAAAAATAATAATAAAAAATAAAAAAATCAAAAAATAAAAAAATAAAAAATAAAAAAAAAAATCAAAAACTTTATTTTCAATTTTTTTTATTTTTATTTTTATTTTATTTTTTTGTTTTTTCTTTTTCTTTTTTTTCTTTTACCTTTTTCAATTATTTTTTCAATTTATTTTATTTTATTATTATTTATTTTACCTTTATTTTTTTTTTTTCTTAATTTTTTTTTTCTCTTTAATTTTTATTTTATTTTATTTTAGGTTTTACTAACTTAATTAACTTTTTTTTTAACTTAGATTTTTTAACTTAATTAACTTAAATTTTCATTAACTTAATTAACTTAGGTTTTTAGTAACTTAATTTACTAACTTATATTAATTTAATTTACTAACTTAATTAACTTAGTTTTTTTTCACTTAACTTAATTAACATAGATTTTCATTAACATAATTAATTTACATTTTCATTAACTTAATTAACTTAAATTTTTAACCTAACTTAACTTAATTAACTTAATTTTAATAGCATGAAAAGTAAAGATCTAAGGGAGTTAAACAGGAGACTAGTTCTTGGAAGCCTTTGTGCCACTAGTCTTTCCTGGCAACGTTGCTCTGTCTAGGAGGATGGTTTTTAATGAGCCCTTGCCCCACCATTCTTTCCGGGGAGCACTCTTGGTTATCTTGATTATGTTATTTTAACTTCAAAAAATTAAAAAAAAAAAAAAAAATTAAAACTATCTCCAAAATTTTAAAGCTTTAATTACAATCTAAGGAGTTAGTTGTTTTGTTTGATCTAGGTACAATTGTGTTTTGATGCCTTAATTATTTGATTTGCACCTAGATGTGGGTTATCTAAAACCCTCAAGCATGCCCCTAGTTTTTGGTACAGAAAAATTTGAAAATCAATAGGGCATGTTTGAAACAGTATAGGTAGACAACATTGTCTTACTTGTAGGTTTGATTGACTCAATGATGAGGGGACATTGAGTTTACTTAAAAGGCAATCCCCAAGTTACGTCTTGCTAAGACGTTAAACTAAGCGCTGGATGGGAGGCAACCCATCATTTTAGGTAATTTAATTTTATTTGTTATTTGTTTTAATTTTATTGTTTATTTTAGTTTAATTATATGTGAATAATTTTTAAATTGTTAAAACTAAAAATATTTTTTGAGTTGTTAGAAGTTCACAGCAATCTGTCTGTATACACTTTAATGATGAATATGATGAATGCACTTGCATTTCTCCATTACTACTTACACATTCTCAAGAAATAGGTAATCTTTCTTCTCTTTTCTCTTTATCTTTAATTTACAGTTGTTACATTGAGGACAATGTAAGTTCTTGGTTGGGGGTGGTGAAAAGTTACCATGCTTAATTAGAAAAGAAAAAAAAAGATTTAACAATTTAAAAAAAAAAAAAAAAAAAAAAATTTTTCTTTTTTATGTTCACATCTTCATTTTTTTTGTGTTTTTTTTGTGTGATTTAGTAATTTTTGAAATTTAAAAAAAAAAAAAAAAATTAAAAAAAAAAAAAAAATATTTTCTCACAAAAATTTATCATTTCTTTAAATCAAATTTAAGTAAAGAGTTAAGTCTTTTGTACTGTTAGATTAATTTTTGAAAACATATCATGAAATATTTTGTAATTGTTTTTGATAATTAGTTAATTTTTGTCATAACTAGTATTTCTTGATAAGATGTAGAAATTATATTAAACCCAAAATCGGTGTTTATGAATTTGTTTTAGTGGAGACTACCTTTGTGAGATATAATTTGCTGCTAACTTGCTTTACTGAGTGCGAAATATTTATTTTTTCTACTCCAAACACATTTCTTATTTCTTCAAATTCTTAGATGATCTCTATAGGCATTAATATTGAATGTATGAATTTTTTCTCATCTTAATAGAGTGTCGTATATTTTTTATTATTATTTTTGCTTAGATTAAATGATTTGAGTAGAAATTGATAGTATATGCTTTTATCTCATTCGTGCATGACTGTTATAAAAAAAAGAGACATATACGGGGTTACCTAAACCAAGATCAAACAGAAAAGCCACAAAATTAACCACTCACCAAAATCCAAAAAATGTACAATGTGTTTTTGGGGTGACTCTCTAAAATATACATATATTGAAAAAAAAAATTAGAGAGATAAAAAAATATAGTATCATCTTCATACTATGACCCACATTCCCTACAAAGTTGTGAGTACAGGCTAATTACAAAAAAAAAAGATATAGGAAATAATTCCCTAAAAAGTCATTGCAATTTCTTCATTTGTAAAAGGCATATATCTTGAAATTTTTTCTTAATGAGTTTGATTTATGCATGAAAATAATTTTTATATATGATATCTTTATAATTTATACATTTGATTCCTTCCATGAGATCAACGTCAAAATAACACTTTGAGCCTTTCTTCTTTATACATATGCGAACATATTAGTTCATTTCTATACATCAACTCTTTCGCATATAAATTAGTATGAGTGTTTGAACCCATAGGATTCAGTGTTTTGAGAGTATTGACTTGTGAGGAATAGAGTCGAGCGAATTCGATTCATGACACCGAAATTGGGTGAAATTAAATTGATACATTTTTGAAATGAAATATGAAAATGATTTTCGACTAATTATTATAATAAAATCATGATTGTTTAAAGAGATTAAAATAACTTATGCTTGAGATTTTAATTATGATCTTAAAGGAGATTAAAAAGTATGAGATATTTTTGTGATATGTTGTTTTCTTTTATTCTTAAATTAATTTTTGATTGTGTTGTGATTGTTTTTATGGTTTATTTTGTTTTTACATTTAGTACAATGTTTGTGGGTACCATTACTGAAAACCCTCACGAGACTCAAACTCGTCCACTAGGGCAACCTAGGGGTTTAAAGGCTTGTTGCATAGGCTAAATGCAACCGTTTCAATCCACGAAAGTGATTTAGGATAGTTTAATTTTTAGTTTTTATCGCTTCTCTTGCTAAGGGACTAGCAAGAAGCCGTTGAGGTTGTGATGAGTGCCCAAAAAGCACTAAAATAACCATGATTTTATGTACATTAATTGATTAAAAATACATATATTTATATGTTTTATCATATATTTATATAAATTTGTCTTTTTCGGAATCACGGGTATTTTTATTGTTTTTCAGGTATTTTGGCTTAAAAACGCAATTTAAAGACTCAAAGAGGAATACTTGAAGCAATACATCACAAATATATTAATAAATAAGTGGGAAAAGGTCAACAAACATGGAAAAATTGGACAAAATGGGTCGAAAAGGTCAAAAATGTCAAAAAGACGGAAATCGCGCCCCGCTGCCCAGCCGCGCCCAGCACCCAGCTCCGCCCAAAACTGCGCGCGGGTTACTGTTCATGCGCGCAGCACTGCGCGCGGGTTACTGTTCACGCGCGCGCGCAGCGCCCAGCAGCCGCCCAGCCGCGCGCCCAACGCGTTTTTGACCCATTTTTCACGTGCAGCCGCCCCTGTGACGTCATGCTGACGTCATTAATGACATCAGCAATTCCAATACGCGTTTTTACATTTTTAAATATTTTTTTAACATTTTTTTACTCATTTTTTCTCTCCATCCTCACCTATAAATACTCCCCTTCCCTCCACTTCAAAACACACCTTCAAAACCATTCTTCTCTTCTTTCTTTCTCTCTTTTCTTAGATTTTTAGGTTTTTTTTAGTTTTTCTTAGTTTTTAGTTAATTTCTCTTAGTTTTAGAGTTCTTCCCTTTTTGGGAAGAACTAGTTATGTTTTTGTAATATATTAGCTTTTGATTCAATAAATGGGAGTGCAAATTCCGCTTGGAGGTTTTCCAGCAACGGGAATAGCATCGAAGTTCTGTAAGGATTTTATTTTCTTTACAGTTATTTTTTATGCTTTATTCTTACATGTTATATTTAATTTATGCGTGATTAAATTTAACTTTCTGTTGTTTATAAACATGATGTAATAATAACGTTGTTATGCTTGCGAAATATTAAATAGGTAAAAATCTCTAAAATGAATTGATTTTATTTTTATTCAAGATTTTATATTAAGAATGTTAGAGAGAAATATATTATTTTTCATTACAAACTTAAATCTGAAAATTAGATTTTAAGGTTTAGTTATCGGTCTAATTTAGAGTAGTGCTCTTTTATTTGTTGGTACAATCGCTTAGGTAGTTAGAGTGAAGCTCTATTTCAAAAGTTTTTATAAGAATTATTATCTGAAAATGTATTGACAACATGTTTTCAATAGTGGTTTTAAAACTTGAAAGTTAGTACTCGGATAACTAAATTCTTAGGTTTAATTTGGACACCTTGAATAAAGTTTAAACTGTCTAACCCCACCAAAGGTGGCATTTAAATGGTTCATTTTCAATCTCTTAGAAAAAGGAATTAATTTAATTAACCAAATTAGTTATCAACCCCACCCATAGGTGTTAATTGATTTGTTTAGTTAACAAAGAATATCTAACCCCACCAAAGGTGGTATTCATACAAAAAAGAGAGAATCAATAAATATCAATTCATATCTTTAATAACCTAAATAATATGAGCAAGCATAATTAACTTAGTTATTATATCCATAAATACTCCACCATTATAAATGATAAAATTTGCATAAATGTTTATTGAATCTATGTTTATTTTTATGTTAATAGATTAAAAACACAAAAACCCAAAATATCGTGACAGGATGTTTAGGATTTAATTTCGTTTTTAAAAGTTTGAATAATAAATTAAAAACCACATACATTCCTTCCTTAGATCGACCTTGGGAGTATACTTATCATTTTCTACGAAATGATTCGTGCACTTGCGAGAGTTTTATAAATAGATAAAACCAAAGTAACGGGCAGGATCGGCGATGTCGGTTCTGCCCCTATCAAGTTTTTGATATGTTTTATATTTTTAATCAATTAATGTGCATAAAATCATGGTTATTTTAGTGCTTTTTGAGCACTCATCAATCCATTAGGCAAACGAACTGGGAATATAGGAACTCCATGGAATAGGAACAATTGAATAGCTATGAATGTGGTTAAGGTGATCGGAATAGAAGCCTAAGGAACAAAACCAAAAAACAACGCCACAAGGTGCAAAAAACTTTTACAAGTTGGTCAGTAGGATAAGTGACGGAATTTGGGTTAAAAAGAAGGGGAACAACAATAATGCTACGTTGTGTTTTTAGGAATAGAAACGAGCTACGATTTGATATATTATAATACTCCTTTCTATGCATGAATTAAAATTTATAACAATTTGAAGTTACAACCAAAATTATTAACTTTTTTTTCGATACTGTGAATTGCAATAGCTCTCTTGGTTTTACGATGAACAAAGATAGATTAAACACAGAAATAAAAGAACAAGAAAAAGATATAAAGAATTTAAAGAAAAAAGCGAAACGAAATATAAATACGAAAAGAACGACAACAAAATTGGAAGAAAACGCAAGACTTAAGGTAGGGAAATTTATTAGGGGATTTTTACTCAAAAACACAATAAAAAATCAAATAATAGTTTTTTTTAAATCTAAAATTCAAAAACGCCTAGTTGCATAGAGATAATCTATTTTAGAGCAACCAAGGATCTGATTCCAAATGACGCGTATCCATTAGGCAAACGAACTGGGAATATAGGAACTCCATGGAATAGGAACAATTGAATAGCTATGAATGTGGTTAAGGTGATCGGAATAGAAGCCTAAGGAACAAAACCAAAAACAACGCCACAAGGTGCAAAAAAACTTTTACAAGTTGGTCAGTAGGATAAGCGAAGGAATTTGGGTTCAAAAAGAAGGGGAACAACAATAATGCTACGTTGTGTTTTTAGGAATAGAAACGAGCTACGATTTGATATATTATAATACTCCTTTCTATGCATGAATTAAAAGTTATAACAATTTAAAGTTACAACCAAAATTATTAACTTTTTTTCGATATTGTGAATTGCAATAGCTCTCTTGGTTTTTCGAAGAACAAAGATAGATTAAACACAGAAATAAAAGAACAAGAAAAAGATACAAAGAATTTAAAGAAAAATGCGAAACGAAATATAAATACGAAAAGAACGACAACAAAATTGGAAGAAAATGCAAGACTTGAGGTAGGAAAATTTGTTCTTTATTAGGGGATTTTTACTCAAAAACACAATAAAAAATCAAATAACAGTTTTTTTAAATCTAAAATTCAAAAACGCCTAGTTGCATAGAGATAATCTATTTTAGAGCAACCAAGGATCTGATTCCAAATGACGCGTATCCATTAGGCAAACGAACTGGGAATATAGGAACTCCATGGAATAGGAACAATTGAATAGCTATGAATGTGGTTAAGGTGATCGGAATAGAAGCCTAAGGAACAAAACCAAAAAACAACGCCACAAGGTGCAAAAAAACTTTTACAAGTTGGTCAGTAGGATAAGCGAAGGAATTTGGGTTCAAAAAGAAGGGGAACAACAATAATGCTACGTTGTGTTTTTAGGAATAGAAACGAGCTACGATTTGATATATTATAATACTCCTTTCTATGCATGAATTGAAAGTTTTAACAATTTAAAGTTACAACCAAAATTATTAACTTTATTTTCGATACTGGGAATTGCAATAGCTCTCTTGGTTTTTCGAAGAACAAAGATAGATTAAACAGAGAAATAAAAGAACAAGAAAAAGATACAAAGAATTTAAAGAAAAATGCGAAACGAAATATAAATATGAAAAGAACGACAACAAAATTGCAAGAAAATGCAAGACTTGAGGTAGGAAAATTTGTTCTTTATAAGGGGATTTTTACTCAAAAACACAATAAAAAATCAAATAACAGTTTTTTTAAATCTAAAATTCAAAAACGCCTAGTTGCATAGAGATAATCTATTTTAGAGCAACCAAGGATCTGATTCCAAATGACGCGTATCCATTAGGCAAAACAATTGGGAATATAGGAACTCCATGGAATAGGAACAATTGAATAGCTATGAATGTGGTTAAGGTGATCGGAATAGAAGCCTAAGGAACAAAACCAAAAAAAACGCCACAAGGTGCAAAAAAACTTTTACAAGTTGGTCAGTAGGATAAGCGAAGGAATTTGGGTTCAAAAAGAAGGGGAACAACAATAATGCTACGTTGTGTTTTTAGGAATAGAAACGAGCTACGATTTGATATATTATAATACTCCTTTCTATGCATGAATTAAAAGTTATAACAATTTAAAGTTACAACCAAAATTATTAACTTTTTTTCGATACTATGAATTGCAATAGCTCTCTTGTTTTTCGAAGAAGAAAGATAGATTAAACACAGAAATAAAAGAACAAGAAAAAGATACAAAGAATTTAAAGAAAAATTCGAAGCGAAAAATAAATACGAAAAGAACGACAACAAAATTGGAAGAAAACGCAAGACTTGTGGGAGGAAAATTTGTTCTTTATTAGGGGATTTTTACTCAAAAACACAATAAAAAATCAAATAACAGTTTTTTTAAATCTAAAATTCAAAAACGCCTAGATGCATAGAGATAATCTATTTTAGAGCAACCAAGGATAGGATTCCAAATGACGCGTATCCATTAGGCAAACTAACTGGAAATATAGGAACTCCATGGAATAGGAACAATTGAATTGCTATGAATGTGGTTAAGGTGATCAGAATAGAAGCCTAAGCAACAAAACCAAAAAACAACGTCTAAAGGTGCAAAAAACGTTTTACAAGTTGGTCAGTAGGATAAACGAAGGAATTTGGGTTCAAAAAGAAGGGCAACAACAATAATGCTACGTTGTGTTTTTAGGAATAGAAACGAGCTACGATTTGATATATTATAATACTCCTTTCTATGCATGAATTAAAAGTTATAACAATTTAAAGTTACAACCAAAATTATTAACTTTTTTTTTCGATACTGTGAATTGCAATAGCTCTCTTGGTTTTTTCGAACAACAAAGATAGATTAAACACAGAAATAAAAGAACAAGAAAAAGATACAAAGAATTTAAAGAAAAATGCGAAACGAAATATAAATACGAAAAGAACGACAACAAAATTGGAAGAAAACGCAAGACTTGAGGTAGGAAAATTTGTTCTTTATTAGGGGATTTTTACTCAAAAACACAATAAAAAATCAAATAACAGTTTTTTTAAATCTAAAATTCAAAAACGCCTAGTTGCATAGAGATAATCTATTTTAGAGCAACCAAGGATCTGATTCCAAATGACGCGTATCCATTAGGCAAACGAACTAGGAATATAGGAACTCCATGGAATAGGAACAATTGAATAGCTATGAATGTGGTTAAGGTGATCGGAATAGAAGCCTAAGGAACAAAACCAAAAAACAACGCCACAAGGTGCAAAAAAACTTTTACAAGTTGGTCAGTAGGATAAGCGAAGGAATTTGGGTTCAAAAAGAAGGGGAACAACAATAATGCTACGTTGTGTTTTTAGGAATAGAAACGAGCTACGATTTGATATATTATAATACTCCTTTCTATGCATGAATTAAAAGTTATAACAATTTAAAGTTACAACCAAAATTATTAACTTTTTTTTCGATACTTTGAATTGCAATAGCTCTCTTGGTCTTTCGAAGAAAAAAGATAGATTAAACACAGAAATAAAAGAACAAGAAAAAGATACAAAGAATTTAAAGAAAAATGCGAAACGAAATATAAATACGAAAAGAACGACAACAAAATTGGAAGAAAATGCAAGACTTGAGGTAGGAAAATTTGTTCTTTATTAGGGGATTTTTACTCAAAAACACAATAAAAAATCAAATAACAGTTTTTTTTAAATCTAAAATTCAAAAACGCCTAGTTGCATAGAGATAATCTATTTTAGAGCAACCAAGGATCTGATTCCAAATGACGCGTATCCATTAGGCAAACGAACTGGGAATATAGGAACTCCAAGGAATAGGAACAATTGAATAGCTATGAATGTGGTTAAGGTGATCGGAATAGAAGCCTAAGGAACAAAACCAAAAAAAACGCCACAAGGTGCAAAAAACAATTTACAAGTTGGTCAGTAGGATAAGCGAAGGAATTTGGGTTCAAAAAGAAGGGGAACAACAATAATGCTATGTTGTGTTTTTAGGAATAGAAACGAGCTACGATTTGATATATTATAATACTCCTTTCTATGCATGAATTAAAAGTTATAACAATTTAAAGTTACAACCAAAATTATTAACTTTTTTTTAGATAATGTGAATTGCCATAGCTCTCTTGGTTTTACGAAGAACAAAGATAGATTAAACACAGAAATAAAAGAACAAGAAAAAGATACAAAGAATTTAAAGAAAAATGCGAAACGAAATATAAATACGAAAAGAACGACAACAAAATTGGAAGAAAACGCAAGACTTGAGGTAGGAAAATTTGTTCTTTATTAGGGGATTTTTACTCAAAAACACAATAAAAAATCAAATAAAAGTTTGTTTTTAAATCTAAAATTCAAAAACGCCTAGTTGCATAGAGATAATCTATTTTAGAGCAACCAAGGATCTGATTCCAAATGACGCGTATCCATTAGGCAAACGAACTGGGAATATAGGAACTCGAAGGAATAGGAACAATTGAATAGCTATGAATGTGGTTAAGGTGATCGGAATAGAAGCCTAAGGAACAAAACCAAAAAACAACGCCACAAGGTGCAAAAAAACTTTTACAAGTTGGTCAGTAGGATAAGTGACGGAATTTGGGTTAAAAAGAAGGGGAACAACAATAATGCTACGTTGTGTTTTTAGGAATAGAAACGAGCTACGATTTGATATATTATAATACTCCTTTCTATGCATGAATTAAAAGTTATAACAATTTAAAGTTACAACCAAAATTATTAACTCTTTTTTCGATACTGTGAATTGCAATAGCTCTCTTGGTTTTTGGAAGAACAAAGATAGAATAAACACAGAAATAAAAGAACAAGAAATAGATACAAAGAATTTAAAGAAAAATGCGAACAGAAATATAAATATGAAAAAACAAGACAACAAAATTGGAAGAAAATGCAAGACTTGAGGTAGGAAAATTTGTTCTTTATTAGGGGATTTTTACTCAAAAACACAATAAAAAATCAAATAACAGTTTTTTTAAATCTAAAATTCAAAAACGCCTAGTTGCATAGAGATAATCTATTTTAGAGCAACCAAGGATCTGATTCCAAATGACGCGTATCCATTAGGCAAACGAACTGGGAATATAGGAACTCCATGGAATAGGAACAATTGAATAGCTATGAATGTGGTTAAGGTGATCGGAATAGAAGCCTAAGGAACAAAACAAAAAAACAACGTCACAAGGTGCAAAAACACTTTTACAAGTTGGTCAGTAGGATAAGCGAAGGAATTTGGGTTCAAAAAAATTGGAACAACAATAATGCTACGTGGTGTTTTTAGGAATAGAAACGAGCTACGATTTGGTATATTATAATACTCCTTTCTATGCATGAATTAAAAGTTATAACAATTTAAAGTTACAACCAAAATTATTAACTTTTTTGTTATGGTGTGAATTGCAATAGCTCTGTTGGTTTTTAAGAACAAAGATAGATTAAACACGAGAAATAAAAGAACAAGAAAAAGATACAAAGAATTTAAAGAAAAATGCGAAAGCAAAATATAACTACGAAAAGAAAAAAAACAAAATTTCAAGAAAAGGCAAGACTTGAGGTAGGAAAATTTGTTCTTTATTCAGGGAATTTTACTCAAAAACCCAATAAAAAATCAAATAACTGTTTTTTTAATCAAAATTTAAAAACGCCTAGTTGCATAGAGATAATCTATTTTAGAGCAACCAAGGATCTGATTCCAAATGACGCGTATCCATTAGGCAAACGAACTGGGAATATAGGAACTCCATGGAATAGGAACAATTGAATAGCTATGAATGTGGTTAAGGTGATCGGAATAGAAGCCTAAGGAACAAAACCAAAAAACAACGCCACAAGGTGCAAAATATTTTACAGGTTGGCCAGTAGGATAAGCGAAAGAATTTGGGTTCAAAAATAAGATGAACAACAATAATGCTACGTTGTGTTTTTAGGAATAGAAACGAGCTACGATTTGATATATTATAATACTCCTTTCTATGCATGAATTAAAAGTTATAACAATTTAAAGTTACAACCAAAATTATTAACTTTTTTTTCGATACTGTGAATTGCAATAGCTCTCTTGGTTTTTCGATGAACAAAGATAGATTAAACATAGAAATAAAAGAACAAGAAAAAGATACAAAGAATTTAAAGAAAAATGCGAAACGAAATATAAATACGAAAAGAACGACAACAAAATTGGAAGAAAATGCAAGACTTGAGGTAGGAAAATTTGTTCTTTATTAGGGGATTTTTACTCAAAAACACAATAAAAAATCAAATAATAGTTTTTTTAAATCTAAAATTCAAAAACGCCTAGTTGCATAGAGATAATCTATTTTAGAGCAACCAAGGATCTGATTCCAAATGACGCGTATCCATTAGGCAAACGAACTGGGAATATAGGAACTCCATGGAATAGGAACAATTGAATAGCTATGAATGTGGTTAAGGTGATCGGAATAGAAGCCTAAGGAACAAAACCAAAAAACAACGCCACAAGGTGCAAAAAAACTTTTACAAGTTGGTCAGTAGGATAAGCGAAGGAATTTGGGTTCAAAAAGAAGGGGAACAACAATAATGCTACGTTGTGTTTTTAGGAATAGAAACGAGCTACGATTTGATATATTATAATACTCCTTTCTATGCATGAATTAAAAGTTATAACAATTTAAAGTTACAACCAAAATTATTAACTTTTTTTCGATACTGTGAATTGCAATAGCTCTCTTGGTTTTTCGACCAGCAAAGATAGATTAAACACCGAAATAAAAGAACAAGAAAAAGATACAAAGAATTTAAAGAAAAATGCGAAACGAAATATAAATACGAAAAGAACGACAACAAAATTGGAAGAAAATGCAAGACTTGAGGTAGGAAAATTTGTTCTTTATTAGGAGATTTTTACTCAAAAACACAATAGAAAATCAAATAACAGTTTTTTTTTAATTTAAAATTCAAAAACGCCTAGTTGCATAGAGATAATCTATTTTAGAGCAACCAAGGATCTGATTCAAAATGAGGCGTATCCATTAGGAACGAACTGGGAATATAGGAACGCCATGGAATAGGAACAATTGAATAGCTATGAATGTATTTAAGGTGATCGAAATATTAGCCTAAGGAATAAAACCAAAAAAAACGCCAAAAGGTGCAAAAAAACATTTACAAGTTGGTCAGTAGGATAAGCGAAGGAATTTGGGTTAAAAAAGAAAGGGAACAACAATAATGCTACGTTGTGTTTTTAGGAATAGAAACGAGCTACGATTTGATATATTATAATACTTCTTTCTATGCATGAATTAAAAGTTACAACCAAAATTATTAACTTTTGTTTCGATACTATGAATTTCAATAGCTCTCTTGGTTTTTCGAAGAACAAAGATAGATTAAACACAAAAATAAAAGAACAAGAAAACGAAACAAAGAATTTAAAGAAAAATGTGAAACAAAAAATCAATACGAAAAGAACGACAACAAAATTGGAAGAAAATGCAAGACTTGAGGTAGGAAAATTTGTTCTTTATTAGGGGATTTTTACTCAAAAACACAATAAAAAATCAAATAACAGTTTTTTTAAATCTAAAATTCAAAAACGCCTAGTTGCATAGAGATAATCTATTTTAGAGCAACCAAGGATCTGATTCCAAATGACGCGTATCCATTAGGCAAACGAACTGGGAATATAGGAACTCCATGGAATAGGAACAATTGAATAGCTATGAATGTGGTTAAGGTGATCGGAATAGAAGCCTAAGGAACAAAACCAAAAAACAACGCCACAAGGTGCAAAAAAACTTTTACAAGTTGGTCAGTAGGATAAGCGAAGGAATTTGGGTTCAAAAAGAAGGGAACAACAATAATGCTACGTTGTGTTTTTAGGAATAGAAACGAGCTACGATTTGATATATTATAATACTCCTTTCTATGCATGAATTAAAAGTTATAACAATTTAAAGTTACAACCAAAATTATTAACTTTTTTTTCGATATTGTGAATTGCAATAGCTCTCTTGGTTTTTCGAAGAACAAAGATAGATTAAACATAGAAATAAAAGAACAAGAAAAAGATACAAAGAATTTAAAGAAAAATGCGAAACGAAATATAAATACGAAAAGAACGACAACAAAATTGGAAGAAAATGCAAGACTTGAGGTAGGAAAATTTGTTCTTTATTAGGGGATTTTTACTCAAAAACACAATAAAAAATCAAATAACAATTTTTTTAAATCTAAAATTCAAAAATGCCTAGTTGCATAGAGATAATCTATTTTAGAGCAACCAAGGATCTGATTCCAAATGACGCGTATCCATTAGGCAAACGAGCTGGGAATATAGGAACTCCATGGAATAGGAACAATTGAATAGCTATGAATGTGGTTAAGGTGATCGGAATAGAAGCCTAAGGAACAAAACCAAAAAACAACGCCACAAGGTGCAAAAAAACTTTTACAAGTTGGTCAGTAGGATAAGCGAAGGAATTTGGGTTCAAAAAGAAGGGGAACAACAATAATGCTACGTTGTGTTTTTAGGAATAGAAACGAGCTACGATTTGATATATTATAATACTCCTTTCTATGCATGAATTAAAAGTTATAACAATTTAAAGTTACAACCAAAATTATTAACCCTTTTTTCGATACTGTGAATTGCAATAGCTCTCTTGGTTTTTCGAAGAACAAAGATAGAATAAACACAGAAATAAAAGAACAAGAAAAAGATACAAAGAATTTAAAGAAAAATGCGAAACGAAATATAAATACGAAAAGAACGACAACAAAATTGGAAGAAAATGCAAGACTTGAGGTAGGAAAATTTGTTCTTTATTAGGGGATTTTTACTCAAAAACACAATAAAAAATCAAATAACAGTTTTTTTAATCTAAAATTCAAAAACGCCTAGTTGCATAGAGATAATCTATTTTAGAGCAACCAAGGATCTGATTCCAAATGACGCGTATCCATTAGGCAAACGAACTGGGAATATAGGAACTCCATGGAATAGGAACAATTGAATAGCTATGAATGTGGTTAAGGTGATCGGAATAGAAGCCTAAGGAACAAAACCAAAAAACAACGCCACAAGGTGCAAAAAAACTTTTACAAGTTGGTCAGTAGGATAAGCGAAGGAATTTGGGTTCAAAAAGAAGGGAACAACAATAATGCTACGTTGTGTTTTTAGGAATAGAAACGAGCTACGATTTGATATATTATAATACTCCTTTCTGTGAATGAATTAAAAGTTATAACAATTTAAAGTTACAACCAAAATTATTAACATTTTTTCCGATATTGTGAATTGCAATAGCTCTCTTGGTTCTTGAAAGAACAAATATACATTAAACACAGAAATAAAAGAACAAGAAAAAGATACAAAGAATTTAAAGAAAAATGCGAAACGAAATATAAATACGAAAAGAACGACAACAAAATTGGAAGAAAATGCAAGACTTGAGGTAGGAAAATTTGTTCTTTATTAGGGGATTTTTACTCAAAAACACAATAAAAAATCAAATAACAGTTTTTTTAATCTAAAATTCAAAAACGCCTAGTTGCATAGAGATAATCTATTTTAGAGCAACCAAGGATCTGATTCCAAATGACGCGTATCCATTAGGCAAACGAACTGGGAATATAGGAACTCCATGGAATAGGAACAATTGAATAGCTATGAATGTGGTTAAGGTGATCGGAATAGAAGCCTAAGGAACAAAACCAAAAAACAACGCCACAAGGTGCAAAAAAACTTTTACAAGTTGGTTAGTAGGATAAGCGAAGGAATTTGGGTTCAAAAAGAAGGGGAACAACAATAATGCTACGTTGTGTTTTTAGGAATAGAAACGAGCTACGATTTGATATATTATAATACTCCTTTCTATGCATGAATTAAAAGTTATAACAATTTAAAGTTACAACCAAAATTATTAACTTTTTTTTCGATACTGTGAATTGCAATAGCTCTCTTGGTTTTTCGAAGAACAAAGATAGATTAAACACAGAAATAAAAGAACAAGAAAAAGATACAAAGAATTTAAAGAAAAATGCGAAACGAAATATAAATACGAAAAGAACGACAACAAAATTGGAAGAAAATACAAGACTTGAGGTAGGAAAATTTGTTCTTTACTATGGGATTTTTACTCAAAAACACAATAGAAAATCAAATAACATTTTTTTTAAATCTAAAATTCAAAAACGCCTAGTTGCATAGAGATAATCTATTTTAGAGCAACCAAGGATCTGATTCCAAATGACGCGTATCCATTAGGCAAACGAACTGGGAATATAGGAACTCCATGGAATAGGAACAATTGAATAGCTATGAATGTGGTTAAGGTGATCGGAATAGAAGCCTAAGGAACAAAACCAAAAAACAACGCCACAAGGTGCAAAAAAACTTTTACAAGTTGGTCAGTAGGATAAGCGAAGGAATTTGGGTTAAAAAAGAAAGGGAACAACAATAATGCTACGTTGTGTTTTTAGGAATAGAAACGACCTACGATTTGATATATTATAATATTCCTTTCTATGCATGAATTAAAAGTTATAACAATTTAAAGTTACAACCAAAATTATTAACTTTTTTTTCGATACTGGGAATTGCAATAGCTCTCTTGGTTTTTCGAAGAACAAAGATAGATTAAACCCAGAAATAAAAGAACAAGAAAAAGATACAAAGAATTTAAAGAAAAATGCGAAACGAAATATAAATACGAAAAGAACGACAACAAAATTGGAAGAAAACGCAAGGCTTGAGGTAGAAAAATTTGTTCTTTATTATTGGATTTTTACTCAAAAACACAATAAAAAATCAAATAACAGTTTTTTTTAAATCTAAAATTCAAAAACGCCTAGTTGCATAGAGATAATCTATTTTAGAGCAACCAAGGATCTGATTCCAAATGACGCGTATCCATTAGGCAAACGAACTGGGAATATAGGAACTCCATGGAATAGGAACAATTGAATAGCTATGAATGTGGTTAAGGTGATCGGAATAGAAGCCTAAGGAACAAAACCAAAAAACAACGCCACAAGGTGCAAAAAACATTTACAAGTTGGTCAGTAGGATAAGCGAAGGAATTTGGGTTCAAAAAGAAGGGGAACAACAATAATGCTACGTTGTGTTTTTAGGAATAGAAACGAGCTACGATTTGATATATTATAATACTCCTTTCTATGCATGAATTAAAAGTTATAACAATTTAAAGTTACAACCAAAATTATTAACTTTTTTTTATACTGTGACTTGCAATAGATCTCTTATTTTTCGAAGAAGAAAGATAGATTAAACACAGAAATAAAAGAACAAGAAAAAGATACAAAGAATTTAAAGAAAAATGCGAAGGGAAATATAAATACGAAAAGAACGACAACAAAATTGGAAGAAAATGCAAGACTTGAGGTAGGAAAATTTGTTCTTTATTAGGGGATTTTTACTCAAAAACACAATAAAAAATCAAATTATTGTTTTTTTTTAAATCTAAAATTCAAAAACGCCTAGTTGCATAGAGATAATCTATTTTAGAGCAACCAAGGATCAGATTCCAAATGACGCGTATCCATTAGGCAAACGAACTGGGAATATAGGAACTCCAAGGAATAGGAACAATTGAATAGCTATGAATGTGGTTAAGGTGATCGGAATAGAAGCCTAAGGAACAAAACCAAAAAACAACGCCACAAGGTGCAAAAAAACTTTTACAAGTTGGTCAGTAGGATAAGCGAAGGAATTTGGGTTCAAAAAGAAGGGGAACAACAATAATGCTACGTTGTGTTTTTAGGAATAGAAACGAGCTACGATTTGATATATTATAATACTCCTTTCTATGCATTAATTAAAAGTTATAACAATTTAACGTTACAACCAAAATTATTAACTTATTTTTCGTTACTGTGAATTGCAATAGCTCTCTTGGTTTTTCGAAGAACAAAGATAGAATAATCACAGAAATAAAAGAACAAGAATACAAAGAATTTAAAGAAAAATGCGAAACGAAATATAAATACGAAAAGAACGACAACAAAATTGGAAGAAAATGCAAGACTTGAGGTAGGAAAATTTGTTCTTTATTAGGGGATTTTTACTCAAAAACACAATAAAAAATCAAATAACAGTTTTTTTAAATCTAAAATTCAAAAACGCCTAGTTGCATAGAGATAATCTATTTTAGAGCAACCAAGGATCTGATTCCAAATGACGCGTATCCATTAGGCAAACGAACTGGGAATATAGGAACTCCATGGAATAGGAACAATTGAATAGCTATGAATGTGGTTAAGGTGATCGGAATAGAAGCCTAAGGAACAAAACCAAAAAACAACGCCACAAGGTGCAAAAAAACTTTTACAAGTTGGTCAGTAGGATAAGCGAAGGAATTTGGGTTCAAAAAGAAGGGGAACAACAATAATGCTACGTTGTGTTTTTAGGAATAGAAACGAGCTACGATTTGATATATTATAATACTCCTTTCTATGCATGAATTAAAAGTTATAACAATTTAAAGTTACAACCAAAATTATTAACTTTTTTTCGATACTGTGAATTGCAATAGCTCAAAGATAGAATAAACAGAGAAATAAAAGAACAAGAAAAAGATACAAAGAATTTAAAGAAAAATGCGAAACGAAATATAAATACGAAAAGAACGACAACAAAATTGGAAGAAAATGCAAGACTTGAGGTAGGAAAATTTGTTCTTTATTAGGGGATTTTTACTCAAAAACACAATAAAAAATCAAATAACAGTTTTTTTTAAATCTAAAATTCAAAAACGCCTAGTTGCATAGAGATAATCTATTTTAGAGCAACCAAGGATCTGATTCCAAATGACGCGTATCCATTAGGCAAACGAGCTGGGAATATAGGAACTCCATGGAATAGGAACAATTGAATAGCTATGAATGTGGTTAAGGTGATCGGAATAGAAGCCTAAGGAACAAAACCAAAAACAACGCCACAAGGTGCAAAAAAACTTTTACAAGTTGGTCAGTAGGATAAGCGAAGGAATTTGGGTTCAAAAAGAAGGGGAACAACAATAATGCTACGTTGTGTTTTTAGGAATAGAAACGAGCTACGATTTGATATATTATAATACTCCTTTCTATGCATGAATTAAAAGTTATAACAATTTAAAGTTACAACCAAAATTATTAACTTTTTTACCCGATACTGTGAATTGCAATAGCTCTCTTGGTTTCTCGAAGAACAAAGAAAGATTAAACACAGAAATAAAAGAACAAGAAAAAGATACAAAGAATTTCAAGAAAAAGGCGCAACGAAATATAAATACGAAAAGAACGACAACAAAATTGGAAGAAAATGCAACACTTGAGGTAGGAAAATTTGTTCTTTATTAGGGGATTTTTACTCAAAAACACAATAAAAAATCAAATAACAGTTTGTTTTTAAATCTAAAATTCAAAAACGCCTAGTTGCATAGAGATAATCTATTTTAGAGCAACCAAGGATCTCATTCCAAATGACGCGTATCCATTAGGCAAACGAACTGGGAATATAGGAACTCCATGGAATAGGAACAATTGAATAGCTATGAACGTGGTTAAGGTTATTGGAATAGAAGCCTAAGGAACAAAACCAAAAAACAACGCCACAATTTGCAAAAAAAACTTTTACAAGTTGGTCAGTAGGATAAGCGAAGGAATTTGGGTTCAAAAAGAAGGGGAACAACAATAATGCTACGTTGTGTTTTTAGGAATAGAAACGAGCTACGATTTGATATATTATAATACTCCTTTCTATGCATGAATTAAAAGTTATAACAATTTAAAGTTACAACCAAAATTATTAACTTTTTTTTCGATCCTATGAATTGTAATAGCTCTCTTGGTTTTTCGAAGAACAAAGATAGATTACACCCTGAAATAAAAGAACCAGAAAAAGATACAAAGAATTTAAAAAAAATGTGAAACGAAATATAAATACGAAAAGAACGACAACAAAATTGGAAGAAAATGCAAGACTTGAGGTAGGAAAATTTGTTCTTTATTAGGGGATTTTTACTCAAAAACACAATAAAAACTCAAATTACAGTTTTTTTAAATCTAAAATTCAAAAATGCCTAGTTGCATAGAGATAATCTATTTTGGAGCAACCAAGGATCTGATTCCAAATGACGCGTATCCATTAGGCAAACGAACTGGGAATATAGGAACTCCATAGAATAGGAACAATTGAATAGCTATGAATGTGGTTAAGATGATCGGAATAGAAGCCTAAGGAACAAAACCAAAAAACAACGCCACAAGGTGCAAAAAAACTTTTACAATTTGGCCAGAAGGATAAACGAAGGAATTTGTGTTCAAAAAGAAGGGGAACAACAATAATGCTATGTTGTGTTTTTAGGAATAGAAACGAGCTACGACTTGATATATTATAATACTCCTTTCTATGCATGAATTAAAAGTTATAACAATTTAAATTTACAACCAAAATTATTAACTTTTTTTTCGATACTGTGAATTGCAATAGCTCTCTTGGTTTTTCGATGAACAAAGATAGATTAAACACAGAAATAAAAGAACAAGAAAAAGATACAAAGAATTTAAAGAAAAATGCGAAACGAAATATAAATACGAAAAGAACGACAACAAAATTGGAAGAAAACGCAAGACTTGAGGTAGGAAAATTTGTTCTTTATTAGGGGATTTTTACTCAAAAACACAATAAAAAATCAAATAACAGTTTTTTTAATCTAAAATTAAAAAACGCCTAGTTGTATAGAGATAATCTATTTTAGAGCAACCAAGGATCTGATTCCAAATGACGCTTATCCATTAGGCAAACGAACTGGGAATATAGGAACTCCATGGAATAGGAACAATTGAATAGCTATGAATGTGGTTAAGGTGATCGGAATAGAAGCCTAAGGAACAAAACCAAAAACAACGCCACAAGGTGCAAAAAAACTTTTACAAGTTGGTCAGTAGGATAAGCGAAGGAATTTGGGTTCAAAAAGAAGGGGAACAACAATAATGCTACGTTGTGTTTTTAGGAATAGAAACGAGCTACGATTTGATATATTATAATACTCCTTTCTATGCATGAATTAAAAGTTATAACAATTTAAAGTTACAACCAAAATTATTAACTTTTTTTCGATACTGTGAATTGCAATAGCTCTCTTGGTTTTTGGAAGAACAAAGATAGAATAAACACAGAAATAAAAGAAAAAGAAAAAGATACAAAGAATTTAAAGAAAAATGCGAAACGAAATATAAATACGAAAAGAACGACAACAAAATTGGAAGAAAATGCAAGACTTGAGGTAGGAAAATTTGTTCTTTATTAGGGGATTTTTACTCAAAAACACAATAAAAAATCAAATAACAGTTTTTTTTAAATCTAAAATTCAAAAACGCCTAGTTGCATAGAGATAATCTATTTTAGAGCAACCAAGGATCTGATTCCAAATGACGCGTATCCATTAGGCAAACGAACTGGGAATATAGGAACTCCATGGAATAGGAACAATTGAATAGCTATGAATGTGGTTAAGGTGATCGGAATAGAAGCCTAAGGAACAAAACCAAAAAACAACGCCACAAGGTGCAAAAAACTTTTACAAGTTGGTCAGTAGGATAAGCGAAGGAATTTGGGTTCAAAAAGAAGGGGAACAACAATAATGCTACGTTGTGTTTTTAGGAATAGAAACGAGCTACGATTTGATATATTATAATACTCCTTTCTATGCATGAATTAAAAGTTATAACAATTTAAAGTTACAACCAAAATTATTAACTTTTTTTTCGATACGGTGAATTCCAATAGCTCACTTGGTTTTTTCGAACAACAAAGATAGATTAAACACGAAAATAAAAAAAACAAAAAAAAGATACAAAGAATTTAAGGAAAAATGCGAAATGCAATATAAATACGAAAAGAACGACAACAAAATTGGAAGAAAATGCAAGACTTGAGGTAGGAAAATTTGTTCTTTATTAGGGGATTTTTACTCAAAAACACAATAAAAAATCAAATAACAGTTTTTTTAAATCTAAAATTCAAAAACGCCTAGTTGCATAGAGATAATCTATTTTAGAGCAACCAAGGATCTGATTCCAAATGACGCGTATCCATTAGGCAAACGAACTGGGAATATAGGAACTCCATGGAATAGGAACAATTGAATAGCTATGAATGTGGTTAAGGTGATCGGAATAGAAGCCTAAGGAACAAAACCAAAAAAAACGCCACAAGGTGCAAAAAAATTTTACAAGTTGGTCAGTAGGATAAGCGAAGGAATTTGGGTTCAAAAAGAAGGGGAACAACAATAATGCTACGTTGTGTTTTTAGGAATAGAAACGAGCTACGATTTGATATATTATAATACTCCTTTCTATGCATGAATTAAAAGTTATAACAATTTAAAGTTACAACCAAAATTATTAACTTTTTTTCGACTTGTGAATTGCAATAGCTCTCTTGGTTTTTCGAAGAACAAAAAAAGATTAAACACAGAAATAAAAGAACAAGAAAAAGATACAAAGAATTTAAAGAAAAATGCGAAACGAAATATAAATACGAAAAGAACGACAACAAAATTGGAAGAAAATGCAAGACTTGAGGTAGGAAAATTTGTTCTTTATTAGGGGATTTTTACTCAAAAACACAATAAAAAATCAAATAACAGTTTTTTAAATCTAAAATTCAAAAACGCCTAGTTGCATAGAGATAATCTATTTTAGAGCAACCAAGGATCTGATTCCAAATGACGCGTATCCATTAGGCAAACGAACTGGGAATATAGGAACTCCATGGAATAGGAACAATTGAATAGCTATGAATGTGGTTAAGGTGATCGGAATAGAAGCCTAAGGAACAAAACCAAAAAACAACGCCACAAGGTGCAAAAAAACTTTTACAAGTTGGTCAGTAGGATAAGCGAAGGAATTTGGGTTCAAAAAGAAGGGGAACAACAATAATGCTACGTTGTGTTTTTAGGAATAGAAACGAGCTACGATTTGATATATTATAATACTCCTTTCTATGCATGAATTAAAAGTTATAACAATTTAAAGTTACAACCAAAATTATTAACTTTTTTTTCGATACTGTGAATTGCAATAGCTCTCTTGGTTTTTGGAAGAACAAAGATAGAATAAACACAGAAATAAAAGAACAAGAAAAAGATACAAAGAATTTAAAGAAAAATGCGAAACGAAATATAAATACGAAAAGAACGACAACAAAATTGGAAGAAAATGCAAGACTTGAGGTAGGAAAATTTGTTCTTTATTAGGGGATTTTTACTCAAAAACACAATAAAAAATCAAATAACAGTTTTTTTTAAATCTAAAATTCAAAAACGCCTAGTTGCATAGAGATAATCTATTTTAGAGCAACCAAGGATCTGATTCCAAATGACGCGTATCCATTAGGCAAACGAACTGGGAATATAGGAACTCCATGGAATAGGAACAATTGAATAGCTATGAATGTGGTTAAGGTGATCGGAATAGAAGCCTAAGGAACAAAACCAAAAAACAACGCCACAAGGTGCAAAAAAACTTTTACAAGTTGGTCAGTAGGATAAGCGAAGGAATTTGGGTTCAAAAAGAAGGGAACAACAATAATGCTACGTTGTGTTTTTAGGAATAGAAACGAGCTACGATTTGATATATTATAATACTCCTTTCTATGCATGAATTAAAAGTTATAACAATTTAAAGTTACAACCAAAATTATTAACTTTATTTTCGATACTGGGAATTGCAATAGCTCTCTTGGTTTTTCGAAGAACAAAGATAGATTAAACAGAGAAATAAAAGAACAAGAAAAAGATACAAAGAATTTAAAGAAAAATGCGAAACGAAATATAAATATGAAAAGAACGACAACAAAATTGCAAGAAAATGCAAGACTTGAGGTAGGAAAATTTGTTCTTTATAAGGGGATTTTTACTCAAAAACACAATAAAAAATCAAATAACAGTTTTTTTAAATCTAAAATTCAAAAACGCCTAGTTGCATAGAGATAATCTATTTTAGAGCAACCAAGGATCTGATTCCAAATGACGCGTATCCATTAGGCAAACGAACTGGGAATATAGGAACTCCATGGAATAGGAACAATTGAATAGCTATGAATGTGGTTAAGGTGATCGGAATAGAAGCCTAAGGAACAAAACCAAAAACAACGCCACAAGGTGCAAAAAACTTTTACAAGTTGGTCAGTAGGATAAGCGAAGGAATTTGGGTTCAAAAAGAAGGGGAACAACAATAATGCTACGTTGTGTTTTTAGGAATAGAAACGAGCTACGATTTGATATATTATAATACTCCTTTCTATGCATGAATTAAAAGTTATAACAATTTAAAGTTACAACCAAAATTATTAACTTTTTTTTTATATTGTGAATTGCAATAGCTGTCTTGATGTTTCGAAGAACAAAGATAGATTGAACACAGAAGTAAAAGAAGAAGAAGAAGAGACAAAGGAGGTAAAGAAAAATGCGAAACGAAATATAAATATGAAAAGAACGACAACAAAATTGGAAGAAAACGCAAGACTTGTGGTAGGAAAATTTGTTCTTTATAAGGGGATTTTTATTCAAAAACACAATAAAAAATCAAATAACAGTTTTTTTAAATCTAAAATTCAAAAACGCCTAGATGCATAGAGATAATCTATTTTAGAGCAACCAAGGATCTGATTCCAAATGACGCGTATCCATTAGGCAAACTAACTGGGAATATAGGAACTCCATGGAATAGGAACAATTGAATAGCTATGAATGTGGTTAAGGTGATCGGAATAGAAGCCTAAGGAACAAAACCAAAAAACAACGCCACAAGGTGCAAAAAAACTTTTACAAGTTGGTTAGTAGGATAAGCGAAGGAATTTGGGTTCAAAAAGAAAGGGAACAACAATAATGCTACGTTGTGTTTTTAGGAATAGAAACGAGCTACGATTTGATATATTATAATACTCCTTTCTATGCATGAATTAAAAGTTATAACAATTTAAAGTTACAACCAAAATTATTAACTTTTTTTTTCGATACTGTGAATTGCAATAGCTCTCTTGTTTTTCGAAGAAGAAAGATAGATTAAACACAGAAATAAAAGAACAAGAAAAAGATACAAAGAATTTAAAGAAAAATGCGAAACGAAATATAAATACGAAAAGAACGACAACAAAATTGGAAGAAAATGCAAGACTTGAGGTAGGAAAATTTGTTCTTTATTAGGGGATTTTTACTCAAAAACACAATAAAAAATCAAATAACAGTTTTTTTTTAAATCTAAAATTCAAAAACGCCTAGTTGCATAGAGATAATCTATTTTAGAGCAACCAAGGATCTGATTCCAAATGACGCGTATCCATTAGGCAAACGAACTGGGAATATAGGAACTCCATGGAATAGGAACAATTGAATAGCTATGAATGTGGTTAAGGTGATCGGAATAGAAGCCTAAGGAACAAAACAAAAAAAAACGCCACAAGGTGCAAAAAAACTTTTACAAGTTGGTCAGTAGGATAAGCGAAGGAATTTGGGTTCAAAAAGAAGGGGAACAACAATAATGCTACGTTGTGTTTTTAGGAATAGAAACGAGCTACGATTTGATATATTATAATACTCCTTTCTATGCATGAATTAAAAGTTATAACAATTTAAAGTTACAACCAAAATTATTAACTTTTTTTCGATACTGTGAATTGCAATAGCTCTCTTGGTTTTTTGAAGAACAAAGATAGATTAAACACAGAAATAAAAGAACAAGAAATAGATACAAATAATTTAATGAAAAATGCGAAAGGAAATCTAAATACGAAAAGAACGACAACAAAATTGGAAGAAAATGCAAGACTTGAGGTAGGAAAATTTGTTCTTTTTTAGGGGGTTTTTACTCAAAAACACAATAAAAAATCAAATAACACTTTTTTTAATCTAAAATTCAAAAACGCCTAGTTGCATAGAGATAATCTATTATAGAGCAACCAAGGATATGATTCCAAATGACGAGTATCCATTAGGCAAACGAACTGGGAATATAGGAACACCATGGAATAGGAACAATTGAATAGCTATGAATGTGGTTAAGGTGATCGGAATAGAAGCCTAAGGAACAAAACCAAAAAACAACGTCACAAGGTGTAAAACACACATTTACAAGTTGGTCAGTAGGATAAGCGAAGGAATTTGGGTTCAAAAAGAAGGGGAACAACAATAATGCTACGTTGTGTTTTTAGGAATAGAAACGAGCTACGATTTGATATATTATAATACTCCTTTCTATGCATGAATTAAAAGTTATAACAATTTAAAGTTACAACCAAAATTATTAACTTTTTTTTCGATACTGGGAATTGCAATAGCTCTCTTGGTTTTTCGAAGAACAAAGATAGATTAAACAGAGAAATAAAAGAACAAGAAAAAGATACAAAGAATTTAAAGAAAAATGCGAAACGAAATATAAATACGAAAAGAACGACAACAAAATTGGAAGAAAATGCAAGACTTGAGGTAGGAAAATTTGTTCTTTATTAGGGGATTTTTACTCAAAAACACAATAAAAAATCAAATAACAGTTTTTTTTAAATCTAAAATTCAAAAACGCCTAGTTGCATAGAGATAATCTATTTTAGAGCAACCAAGGATCTGATTCCAAATGACGCGTATCCATTAGGCAAACGAGCTGGGAATATAGGAACTCCATGGAATAGGAACAATTGAATAGCTATGAATGTGGTTAAGGTGATCGGAATAGAAGCCTAAGGAACAAAACCAAAAAACAACGCCACAAGGTGCAAAAAAACTTTTACAAGTTGGTCAGTAGGATAAGCGAAGGAATTTGGGTTCAAAAAGAAGGGAACAACAATAATGCTACGTTGTGTTTTTAGGAATAGAAACGAGCTACGATTTGATATATTATAATACTCCTTTCTATGCATGAATTAAAAGTTATAACAATTTAAAGTTACAACCAAAATTATTAACTTTTTTTTCGATACTGTGAATTGCAATAGCTCTCTTGGTTTTTGGAAGAACAAAGATAGAATAAACACAGAAATAAAAGAACAAGAAAAAGATACAAAGAATTTAAAGAAAAATGCGAAAGGAAATATAAATACGAAAAGAACGACAACAAAATTGGAAGAAAACGCAAGACTTGAGGTAGGAAAATTTGTTCTTTATTAGGGGATTTTTACTCAAAAACACAATAAAAAATCAAATAACAGTTTTTTTAATCTAAAATTCAAAAACACCTAGTTGCATAGAGATAATCTATTTTAGAGCAACCAAGGATCTGATTCCAAATGACGCGTATCCATTAGGCAAACGAACTGGGAATATAGGAACTCCATGGAATAGGAACAATTGAATAGCTATGAATGTGGTTAAGGTGATCGGAATAGAAGCCTAAGGAACAAAACCAAAAAACAACGCCACAAGGTGCAAAAAACTTTTACAAGTTGGTCAGTAGGATAAGCGAAGGAATTTGGGTTCAAAAAGAAGGGGAACAACAATAATGCTACGTTGTGTTTTTAGGAATAGAAACGAGCTACGATTTGATATATTATAATACTCCTTTCTATGCATGAATTAAAAGTTATAACAATTTAAAGTTACAACCAAAATTATTAACTTTTTTCCGATACTATGAATCATAATAGCTCTTTGGTTTTTGGAAGAATACAAATAGATTAAACACAGAAATAGAAGAACAAGAAAAAGATACAAAGAATTTAAAGAAAAATGCGAAACGAAATATAAATACGAAAAGAACGACAACAAAATTGGAAGAAAATGCAAGACTTGAGGTAGGAAAATTTGTTCTTTATTAGGGGATTTTTACTCAAAAACACAATAAAAAATCAAATAACAGTTTTTTTTAAATCTAAAATTCAAAAACGCCTAGTTGCATAGAGATAATCTATTTTAGAGCAACCAAGGATCTGATTCCAAATGACGCGTATCCATTAGGCAAACGAACTGGGAATATAGGAACTCCATGGAATAGGAACAATTGAATAGCTATGAATGTGGTTAAGGTGATCGGAATAGAAGCCTAAGGAACAAAACAAAAAACAACGCCACAAGGTGCAAAAAACTTTTACAAGTTGGTCAGTAGGATAAGCGAAGGAATTTGGGTTCAAAAAGAAGGGGAACAACAATAATGCTACGTTGTGTTTTTAGGAATAGAAACGAGCTACGATTTGATATATTATAATACTCCTTTCTATGCATGAATTAAAAGTTATAACAATTTAAAGTTACAACCAAAATTATTAACTTTTTTTTTTCGATATTATGAATTGCAATAGCTCTCTTGGTTTTTTCGAACAACAAAGATAGATTAAACACAGAAATAAAAGAACAAGAAAAAGATACAAAGAATTTAAAGAAAAATGCGAAACGAAATATAAATACGAAAAGAACGACAACAAAATTGGAAGAAAATGCAAGACTTGAGGTAGGAAAATTTGTTCTTTATTAGGGGATTTTTACTCAAAAACACAATAAAAAATCAAATAACAGTTTTTTTAATCTAAAATTCAAAAACGCCTAGTTGCATAGAGATAATCTATTTTAGAGCAACCAAGGATCTGATTCCAAATGACGCGTATCCATTAGGCAAACGAACTGGGAATATAGGAACTCCATGGAATAGGAACAATTGAATAGCTATGAATGTGGTTAAGGTGATCGGAATAGAAGCCTAAGGAACAAAACCAAAAAACAACGCCACAAGGTGCAAAAAAACTTTTACAAGTTGGTCAGTAGGATAAGCGAAGGAATTTGGGTTCAAAAAGAAGGGAACAACAATAATGCTACGTTGTGTTTTTAGGAATAGAAACGAGCTACGATTTGATATATTATAATACTCCTTTCTATGCATGAATTAAAAGTTATAACAATTTAAAGTTACAACCAAAATTATTAACTTTTTTTTCGATATTGTGAATTGCAATAGCTCTCTTGGTTTTTGGAAGAACAAAGATAGATTAAACACAGAAATAAAAGAACAAGAAAAAGATACAAAGAATTTAAAGAAAAATGCGAAGCGAAATATAAATACGAAAAGAACGACAACAAAATTGGAAGAAAATGCAAGACTTGAGGTAGGAAAATTTGTTCTTTATTAGGGGATTTTTACTCAAAAACACAATAAAAAATCAAATAACAGTTTTTTTTAAATCTAAAATTCAAAAACGCCTAGTTGTATAGAGATAATCTATTTTAGAGCAACCAAGGATCTGATTCCAAATGAGGCGTATCCATTAGGAACGAACTGGGAATATAGGAACTCCATGGAATAGGAACAATTGAATAGCTATGAATGTGGTTAAGGTGATCGAAATATTAGCCTAAGGAACAAAACCAAAAAACAACGCCACAAGGTGCAAAAAACCTTTTACAAGTTGGTCAGTAGGATAAGCGAAGGAATTTGGGTTAAAAAAGAAAGGGAACAACAATAATGCTACGTTGTGTTTTTAGGAATAGAAACGACCTACGATTTGATATATTATAATATTCCTTTCTATGCATGAATTAAAAGTTATAACAATTTAAAGTTACAACCAAAATTATTAACTTTTTTTCCGATACTATGAATCGCAATAGCTCTTTTGGTTTTTGGAAGAACAAAGATAGATTAAAAACAGAAATAAAAGAACAAGAAAAAGATACAAAGAATTTAAAGAAAAATGCGAAACGAAATATAAATATGAAAAGAACGACAACAAAATTGGAAGAAAACGCAAGACTTGAGGTAGGAAAATTTGTTCTTTATTAGGGGAATTTTAATCAAAAACACAATAAAAAATCAAATAACAGTTTTTTTAATCTAAAATTTAAAAACGCCTAGTTGCATAGAGATAATCTATTTTAGAGCAACCAAGGATCAGATTCCAAATGTCGCGTATCCATTAGGCAAACGAACTGGGAATATAGGAACTCCGTGGAATAGGAACAATAGAATAGCTATGAATGTGGTTAAGGTGATCGGAATAGAAGCCTGAGGAACAAAACCAAAAAACAACGCCAAAAGGTGCAAAAAACTTTTACAAGTTGGTCAGTAGGATAAACGAAGGAATTTGGGTTCAAAAATAAGGTGAACAATAATAATATTACGTTGTGTTTTTAGAAATAGAAACGAGCTACGATTTGATATATTATAATACTCCTTTCTATGCATGAATTAAAAGTTATAACAATTTAAAGTTACAACCAAAATTATTAACTTTTTTCCGATATTGTGAATTGCAATAGCTCCCTTGGTTTTTCGAAGAACAAAGAAAGATTAAACACAGAAATAAGAGAACAAGAAAAAGTTACAAAGATTTTAAAGAAAAATGCGAAACGAAATATAAATACGTAAAGAACGACAAAAAAATTGGAAGAAAACGCAAGACTTGAGGTAGGAAAATTTGTTCTCTATAAGGGGACTTTTACTCAAAAAAACAATAAAAAATCAAATTATAGTTTTTTTTAAATCTAAAATTCAAAAACGCCTAGTTGCATAGAGATAATCTATTTTAGAGCAACCAAGGATCTGATTCCAAATGACGCGTATCCATTAGGCAAACGAACTGGGAATATAGGAACTCCATGGAATAGGAACAATTGAATAGCTATGAATGTGGTTAAGGTGATTGGAATAGAAGCCTAAGGAACAAAACCAAAAAAGAACGCCACAAGGTGCAAAAAAACTTTTACAATTTGGTTAGTAGGATAAACGAAGGAATTTGGGTGCAAAATGAAGGGTAACAACAATAATGCTACGTTGTGTTTTTAGGAATAGAAACGAGCTACGATTTGATATATTATAATACTCCTTTCTATGCATGAATTAAAAGTTATAACAATTTAAAGTTACAACCAAAATTATTAACTTTTTTTTCGATACTGTGAATTGCAATAGCTCTCTTGTTTTTCGAAGAAGAAAGATAGATTAAACACAGAAATAAAAGAACAAGAAAAAGATACAAAGAATTTAAAGAAAAATTCGAAGCGAAAAATAAATACGAAAAGAACGACAACAAAATTGGAAGAAAACGCAAGACTTGAGGTAGGAAAATTTGTTCTTTATTAGGGGATTTTTACTCAAAAACACAATAAAAAATCAAATAACAGTTTTTTTTAAATCTAAAATTCAAAAACGCCTAGTTGCATAGAGATAATCTATTTTAGAGCAACCAAGGATATGATTCCAAATGACGCGTATCCATTAGGCAAACGAACTGGGAATATAGGAACTCCATGGAATAGGAACAATTGAATAGCTATGAATGTGGTTAAGGTGATCGGAATAGAAGCCTAAGGAACAAAACCAAAAAACAACGCCACAAGGTGCAAAAAAACTTTTACAAGTTGGTCAGTAGGATAAGCGAAGGAATTTGGGTTCAAAAGGAAGGGGAACAACAATAATGCTACGTTGTGTTTTTAGGAATAGAAACGAGCTACGATTTGATATATTATAATACTCCTTTCTATGCATGAATTAAAAGTTATAACAATTTAAAGTTACAACCAAAATTATTAACTTTTTTTTCGATACTGTGAATTGCAATAGCTCTCTTGGTTTTTGGAAGAACAAAGATAGAATAAACACAGAAATAAAAGAACAAGAAAAAGATACAAAGAATTTAAAGAAAATTGCGAAACGAAATATAAATACGAAAAGAACGACAACAAAATTGGAAGAAAATGCAAGACTTGAGGTAGGAAAATTTGTTCTTTATTAGGGGATTTTTACTCAAAAACACAATAAAAAATCAAATAATATTTTTTTTTAAATCTAAAATTCAAAAACGCCTAGTTGCATAGAGATAATCTATTTTAGAGCAACCAAGGATCTGATTCCAAATGACGCGTATCCATTAGGCAAACGAACTGGGAATATAGGAACTCCATGGAATAGGAACAATTGAATAGCTATGAATGTGGTTAAGGTGATCGGAATAGAAGCCTAAGGAACAAAACCAAAAAACAACGCCACAAGGTGCAAAAAAACTTTTACAAGTTGGTCAGTAGGATAAGCGAAGGAATTTGGGTTCAAAAAGAAGGGGAACAACAATAATGCTCGTTGTATTTTTAGGAATAGAAACGAGCTACGATTTGATATATTATAATACTCCTTTGTATGCATGAATTGAAAGTTATAACAATTTAAAGTTACAACCAAAATTATTACCTTTTTCTTCGATACAGTGAATTGCAATAGCTCTCTTGGTTTTTCGAAGAACAAAGATAGATTAAACACAGAAATAAAAGAACAAGAAAAAGATACAAAGAATTTAAAGAAAAATGCGAAATGAAATATAAATACGAAAAGAACGACAACAAAATTGGAAGAAAATGCAAGACTTGAGGTAGGAAAATTTGTTCTTTATTAGGGGATTTTTACTCAAAAACACAATAAAAAATCAAATAACAGTTTTTTTAAATCTAAAATTCAAAAACGCCTAGTTGCATAGAGATAATCTATTTTAGAGCAACCAAGGATCCAATTCCAACTGACGCGTATCCATTAGGCAAACGAACTGGGAATATAGGAACTCCATGGAATAGGAACAATTGAATAGCTATGAATGTGGTTAAGGTGATCGGAATAGAAGCCTAAGGAACAAAACCAAAAAACAACGCCACAAGGTGCAAAAAACTTTTACAAGTTGGTCAGTAGGATAAGCGAAGGAATTTGGGTTCAAAAGGAAGGGTAACAACAATAATGCTACGTTGTGTTTTTAGGAATAGAAACGAGCTACGATTTGATATATTATAATACTCCTTTCTATGCATGAATTAAAAGTTATAACAATTTAAAGTTACAACCAAAATTATTAACTTTTTTTTCGATACTGTGAATTGCAATAGCTCTCTTGGTTTTTCGATGAACAAAGATAGATTAACACATAGAAATAAAATAACAAGAAAAAGATACAAAGAATTTAAAGAAAAAAGCGAGATCAAATATAAATACGAAAAGAACGACAACAAAATTGGAAGAAAACGCAAGACTTGAGTTAGGGAAATTTGTTCTTTATTAGGGGATTTTTACTCAAAAACACAATAAAAAATCAAATAACAGTTTTTTTAATCTAAAATTCAAAAACGCCTAGTTGCATAGAGATAATCTATTTTAGAGCAACCAAGGATCTGATTCCAAATGACGCGTATCCATTAGGCAAACGAACTGGGAATATAGGAACTCCATGGAATAGGAACAATTGAATAGCTATGAATGTGGTTAAGGTGATCGGAATAGAAGCCTAAGGAACAAAACCAAAAAACAACGCCACAAGGTGCAAAAACACTTTTACAAGTTGGTCAGTAGGATAAGCGAAGGAATTTGGGTTAAAAAAGAAAGGGAACAACAATAATGCTACGTTGTGTTTTTAGGAATAGAAACGACCTACGATTTGATATATTATAATATTCCTTTCTATGCATGAATTAAAAGTTATAACAATTTAAAGTTACAACCAAAATTATTAACTTTTTTTTCGATACTGGGAATTGCAATAGCTCTCTTGGTTTTTCGAAGAACAAAGATAGATTAAACACGAAAATAAAAAAAACAAGAAAAAGATACAAAGAATTTAAAGAAAAATGCGAAACGAAATATAAATACGAAAAAAACGACAACAAAATTGGAAGAAAAGGCAAGACTTGAGGTTGGAAAATTTGTTCTTTATTAGGGGATTTTTACTCAAAAACACAATAAAAAATCAAATAACAGTTTTTTTAAATCTAAAATTCAAAAACGCCTAGATGCATAGAGATAATCTATTTTAGAGCAACCAAGGATCTGATTCCAAATGACGCGTATCCATTAGGCAAACGAACTGGGAATATAGGAACTCCATGGAATAGGAACAATTGAATAGCTATGAATGTGGTTAAGGTGATCGGAATAGAAGCCTAAGGAACAAAACCAAAAAACAACGCCACAAGGTGCAAAAAACTTTTACAAGTTGGTCAGTAGGATAAACGAAGGAATTTGGGTTCAAAAAGAAGGGGAACAACAATAATGCTACGTTGTGTTTTTAGGAATAGAAACGAGCTAAGATTTGATATATTATAATACTCATTTCTATGCATGAATTAAAAGTTATAACAATTTAAAGTTACAACCAAAATTATTAACTTTTTTTTTATACTGTGAATTGCAATAGCTCTCTTGGTTTTTCGAAGAACAAAGATAGATTAAACACAAAAATAAAAGAACAAGAAAACGAAACAAAGAATTTAAAGAAAAATGTGAAACAAAAAATCAATACGAAAAGAACGACAACAAAATTGGAAGAAAATACATGACTTGAGGTAGGAAAATTTGTTCTTTACTATGGGATTTTTACTCAAAAACACAATAGAAAATCAAATAACATTTTTTTTAAATCTAAAATTCAAAAACGCCAAGTTGCATAGAGATAATCTATTTTACAGCAAACAAGTATCTGATTCCAAATGACGCGTATCTATTAGGCAAACAAACTGGGAATATAGGAACTCTATGGAGTAGGAAAAATTGAATAGCTATGAATGTGGTTAAGGTGATCGGAATAGAAGCCTAAGGAACAAAACCAAAAAACAACGCCACAAGGTGTAAAAAACCTTTTTCAAGTTGGTCAGTAGGATAAGCGAAGGAATTTGGGTTCAAAAAGAAGGGGAACAACAATAATGCTACGTTGTGTTTTTAGGAATAGAAACGAGCTACGATTTGATATATTATAATACTCCTTTCTATGCATGAATTAAAAGTTATAACAATTTAAAGTTACAACCAAAATTATTAACTTTTTTCGATCTTGTGAATTGCAATAGCTCTCTTGGTTTTTGGAAGAACAAAGATAGATTAAACTACAGAAATAAAAGAACAAGAAAAAGATACAAAGAATTTAAAGAAAAATGCGAAAGGAAATATAAATACGAAAAGAACGACAACAAAATTGGAAGAAAATGCAAGACTTGAGGTAGGAAAATTTGTTCTTTATTAGGGGATTTTTACTCAAAAACACAATAAAAAATCAAATAACAGTTTTTTTAATCTAAAATTCAAAAACGCCTAGTTGCATAGAGATAATCTATTTTAGAGCAACCAAGGATCTGATTCCAAATGACGCGTATCCCTTAGCCAAACGAACTGGGAATATAGGAACTCCATGGAATAGGAACAATTGAATAGCTATGAATGTGGTTAAGGTGATCGGAATAGAAGCCTAAGGAACAAAACCAAAAAACAACGCCACAAGGTGCAAAAAAACTTTTACAAGTTGGTCAGTAGGATAAACGAAGGAATTTATGTTCAAAAAGAAGGGCAACAACAATAATGCTACGTTGTGTTTTTAGGAATAGAAACGAGCAACGATTTGATATATTATAATATTCCTTTCTATGCATGAATTAAAAGTTATAACAATTTAAAGTTACAACCAAAATTATTAACTTTTTTTTTCGATACTGTGAATTGCAATAGCTCTCTTGGTTTTTTCGAACAACAAAGATAGATTAAACACATAAATAAAAGAACAAGAAAAAGATACACAAAATTTAAAGAAAAATGCGAAACGAAATATAAATACAAAAAGAACGACAACAAAATTGGGAAAAAACGCAAGACTTGAGGTAGGAAAATTTGTTCTTTATTAGGGGAATTTTACTCAAAAACACAATAAAAAATCAAATAACAGTTTTTTTAATCTAAAATTTAAAAACGCCTAGTTGCATAGAGATAATCTATTTTAGAGCAACCAAGGATCTGATTCCAAATGTCGCGTATCCATTAGGCAAACGAACTGGGAATATAGGAACTCCGTGGAATAGGAACAATAGAATAGCTATGAATGTGGTTAAGGTGATCGGAATAGAAGCCTGAGGAACAAAACCAAAAAACAACGCCACAAGGTGCAAAAAACTTTTACAAGTTGGTCAGTAGGATAAACGAAGGAATTTGGGTTCAAAAAGAAGGGGAACAACAATAATGCTACGTTGTGTTTTTAGGAATAGAAACGAGCTACGATTTGATATATTATAATACTCCTTTCTATGCATGAATTAAAAGTTATAACAATTTAAAGTTACAACCAAAATTATTAACTTTTTTTCGATTGTATGAATTGCAATACATCTCTTGGAGTTTCGACGAACAAAGATAGATTAAACATAGAAATAAAAGAACAAGAAAAAGATACAAAGAATTTAAAGAAAAATGCGAAACGAAATATAAATACGAAAAGAACGACAACAAAATTGGAAGAAAATGCAAGACTTGAGGTAGGAAAATTTGTTCTTTATTAGGGGATTTTTACTCAAAAACACAATAAAAAATCAAATAACAGTTTTTGCAAAATCTAAAATTCAAAAACGCCTAGATGCATAGAGATAATCTATTTTAGAGCAACCAAGGATCTGATTCCAAATGACGCGTATCCATTAGGCAAACGGAATTGGGAATATAGGAACTCCATGGAATAGGAACAATTGAATAGCTATGAATGTGGTTAAGGTGATCGGAATAGAAGCCTAAGGAACAAAACCAAAAAACAACGCCACAAGGTGCAAAAAAACTTTTACAAGTTGGTCAGTAGGATAAACGAAGGAATTTGGGTTCAAAAAGAAGGGGAACAACAATAATGCTACGTTGTGTTTTTAGGAATAGAAACGAGCTACGATTTGATATATTATAATACTCCTTTCTATGCATGAATTAAAAGTTATAACAATTTAAAGTTACAACCAAAATTATTAACTTTTTTTTCGATACTGTGAATTGCAATAGCTCTCTTGGTTTTTTCGAACAACAAAGATAGATTAAACACAGAAATAAAAGAACAAGAAAAAGATACAAAGAATTTAAAGAAAAATGCGAAACGAAATATAAATACGAAAAGAACGACAACAAAATTGGAAGAAAATGCAAGACTTGAGGTAGGAAAATTTGTTCTTTATTAGGGGATTTTTACTCAAAAACACAATAAAAAATCAAATAACAGTTTTTTTAATCTAAAATTCAAAAACGCCTAGATGCATAGAGATAATCTATTTTAGAGCAACCAAGGATCTGATTCCAAATGACGCGTATCCATTAGGCAAACGAACTGGGAATATAGGAACTGTATGGAATAGGAACAATTGAATAGCTATGAATGTGGTTAAGGTGATCGGAATAGAAGCCTAAGGAAGAAAACCAAAAAACAACGCCACAAGGTGCAAAAAAGCTTTACAAGTTGGTCTGTAGGATAAACGAAGGAATTTGGGTTCAAAACGAAGGGAAACAACAATAATGCTACGTTGTGTTTTTAGGAATAGAAACGAGCTACGATTTGATATATTATAATACTCCTTTCTATGCATGAATTGAAAGTTATGACAATTTAAAGGTACAACCAAAATTATTACCTTTTTTTTCGATACAGTGAATTGCAATAGCTCTCTTGGTTTTTTGAAGAACAAAGATAGATTAAACACAGAAATAAAAGAACAAGAAAATGATACAAAGAATTTAAAGAAAAATGCGAAACGAAATATAAATACGAAAAGAACGACAACAAAATTGGAAGAAAATGCAAGACTTGAGGTAGGAAAATTTGTTCTTTATTAGGGGATTTTTACTCAAAAACACAATAAAAAATCAAATAACAGTTTTTTTTAATCTAAAATTCAAAAACACCTAGTTGCATAGAGATAATCTATTTTAGAGCAACCAAGGATCTGATTCCAAATGACGCGTATCCATTAGGCAAACGAACTGGGAATATAGGAACTCCATGGAATAGGAACAATTGAATAGCTATGAATGTGGTTAAGGTGATCGGAATAGAAGCCTAAGGAACAAAACCAAAAAACAACGCCACAAGGTGCAAAAAACTTTTACAAGTTGGTCAGTAGGATAAACGAAGGAATTTGGGTTCAAAAAGAAGGGCAACAACAATAATGCTACGTTGTGTTTTTAGGAATAGAAACGAGCTACGATTTGATATATTATAATACTCCTTTCTATGCATGAATTAAAAGTTATAACAATTTAAAGTTACAACCAAAATTATTAACTTTTTTTTTCGATACTGTGAATTGCAATAGCTCTCTTGGTTTTTTCGAACAACAAAGATAGATTAAACACATAAATAAAAGAACAAGAAAAAGATACACAAAATTTAAAGAAAAATGCGAAACGAAATATAAATACAAAAAGAACGACAACAAAATTGGAAGAAAACGCAAGACTTGAGGTAGGAAAATTTGTTCTTTATTAGGGGAATTTTACTCAAAAACACAATAAAAAATCAAATAACAGTTTTTTTTAATCTAAAATTCAAAAACGCCTAGTTGCATAGAGATAATCTATTTTAGAGCAACCAAGGATCTGATTCCAAATGATGCGTATCCATTACGCAAACGAACTGGGAATATAGGAACTCCATGGAATAGGAACAATTGAATAGCTATGAATGTGGTTAAGGTGATCGGAATAGAAGCCTAAGGAACAAAACCAAAAAAAACGCCACAATTTGCAAAAACACTTTTACAAGTTGGTGAGTAGGATAAACGAAGGAATTTGGGTTCAAAAGAAGGGTAACAACAATAATGCTACGTTGTGTTTTTAGGAATAGAAACGAGCTACGATTTGATATATTATAATACTCCTTTCTATGCATGAATTAAAAGTTATAACAATTTAAAGTTACAACCAAAATTATTAACTTTTTTCCGCCATACTGTGAATTGCAATGACTCTCTTGGTTTTTTCGAACAACAAAGATAGATTAAACATAGAAATAAAAGAACAAGAAAAAGATACAAAGAATTTAAAGAAAAATGCGAAACGAAATATAAATACGAAAAGAACGACAACAAAATTGGAAGAAAATGCAAGACTTGAGGTAGGAAAATTTGTTCTTTATTAGGGGATTTTTACTCAAAAACACAATAAAAACTCAAATTACAGTTTTTTTTCAATCTAAAATTCAAAAACGCCTAGTTGTATAGAGATAATCTATTTTAGAGCAACCAAGGATCTGATTCCAAATGACGCGTATCCATTAGGCAAACGAACTGGGAATATAGGAACTCCATGGAATAGGAACAATTGAATAGCTATGAATGTGGTTAAGGTGATCGGAATAGAAGCCTAAGGAACAAAACCAAAAAACAACGCCACAATTTGCAAAAAAACTTTTACAAGTTGGTCTGTAGGATAAACGAAGGAATTTGGGTTCAAAAAGAAGGGGAACAACAATAATGCTACGTTGTGTTTTTAGGAATAGAAACGAGCTACGATTTGATATATTATAATACTCCTTTCTATGCATGAATTAAAAGTTATAACAATTTAAAGTTACAACCAAAATTATTAACTTTTTTTTCGATACTCTGAATTGCAATAACTCTCTTGGTTTTGCGACGAAGAAAGATAGATTAAACAGAGAAATAAAAGAACAAGAAAAAGATACAAAGAATTTAAAGAAAAATGCGAAACGAAATATAAATACGAAAAGAACGACAACAAAATTGGAAGAAAACGCAAGACTTGAGGTAGGAAAATTTGTTCTTTATTAGGGGACTTTTACTCAAAAACACAATAAAAAATCAAATTACAGTTTTTTTTAAATCTAAAATTCAAAAACGCCTAGATGCATAGAGATAATCAATTTTAGAGCAACCAAGGATCTGATTCCAAATGACGCGTATCCATTAGGAAAACGAAGTGGGAATATAGGAACTATATGGAATAGGAACAATTGAATAGCTATGAATGTGGTTAAGGTGATCGGAATAGAAGCCTAAGGAACAAAACCAAAAAACAACGCCACAAGGTGCAAAAACCTTTTACAAGTTGGTCAGTAGGATAAACGAAGGAATTTGGGTTCAAAAAGAAGGGGAACAACAATAATGCTACGTTGTGTTTTTAGGAATAGAAACGAGCTACGATTTGATATATTATAATACTCCTTTCTATGCATGAATTAAAAGTTATAACAATTTAAAGTTACAACCAAAATTATTAACTTTTTTTTCGATATTGTGAATTGCAATAGCTCTCTTGGTTTTCCATGAACAAAGATAGATTAAACACGGAAATAAAAGAACAAGAAAAAGATACAAAGAATTTAAAGAAAAATGCGAAATGAAATATAAATACGAAAAGAACGACAACAAAATTGGAAGAAAACGCAAGACTTGAGGTAGGAAAATTTGTTCTTTATTAGGGATTTTTACTCAAAAACACAATAAAAAATCAAATAACAGTTTTTTTAAATCTAAAATTCAAAAAGGCCTAGATTCATAGAGATAATCTATTTCAGAGACACCAAGGATCTGATTCCAAATGACGCGTATCTATTAGGCAAACGAACTGGGAATATAGGAACCCCATGGAATAGGAACAATTGAATAGCTATTAATGTGGTTAAGGTGATCGGAATAGAAGCCTAAGGAACAAAACCAAAAAAACAACGCCACAAGGTGCAAAAAAAGTTTTACAAGTTGGTCACTAGGATAAACGAAGGAATTTGGGTTCAAAAAAAAAGGAACAACAATAATGCTACGTTGTGTTTTTAGGAATAGAAACGAGCTACGATTTGATATAATATAATACTCCTTTCTATGCATGAATTAAAAGTTATAACAATTTAAAGTTACAACCCAAATTATTAACTTCTTTTCCGATACTGTGAATTGCAATAGCTCTCTTGGTTTTTCGAAGAACAAAGAAAGATTAAACACAGAAATAAAAGAACAAGAAAAAGATACAAAGATTTTAAAGAAAAATGCGAAACGAAATATAAATACGAAAAAAACGACAAAAAATTGGAAGAAAACGCAAGACTTGAGGTAGGAAAATTTGTACTTTATTAGGGGATTTTTACTCAAAAACACAATAAAAAATCAAATTACAGTTTTTTAAAATATAAAATTCAAAAACGCCTAGATGCATAGGGATAATCTATTTTAGAGCAACCAAGGATCTCATTCCAAATGACGCGTATCCATTAGGCAAACGAACAGGGAATATAGGAACTCCATGGAATAGGAACAATTGAATAGCTATGAATGTGGTTAAGGTGATCGGAATAGAAGCCTAAGGAACAAAACCAAAAAACAATGCCACAAGGTGCAAAAAAGCTTTAAAAGTTGGTCTGTAGGATAAACGAAGGAATTTGGGTTCAAAAAGAAGGGGAAAAACAATAATGCTACGTTGTGTTTTTAGGAATAAAAACGAGCTACGATTTGATATATTATAATACTCCTTTCTATGCATGAATTAAAAGTTATAACAATTTAAAGTTACAACCAAAATTATTAACTTTTTTTTCGATACTGTGAATTGCAATAGCTCTCTTGGTTTTTCGATGAACAAAGATAGATTAAACACAGAAATAAAAGAACAAGAAAAAGATACAAAGAATTTAAAGAAAAAAGCGAAACGAAATATAAATACGAAAAGAACGACAACAAAATTGGAAGAAAACGCAAGACTTGAGTTAGGGAAATTTGTTCTTTATTAGGGGATTTTTACTCAAAAACACAATAAAAAATCAAATAACAGTTTTTTTTAAATCTAAAATTCAAAAACGCCTAGTTGCATAGAGATAATCTATTTTAGAGCAACCAAGGATCTGATTCCAAATGACGCGTATCCATTAGGCAAACGAACTGGGAATATAGGAACTCCATGGAATAGGAACAATTGAATAGCTATGAATGTGGTTAAGGTGATCGGAATAGAAGCCTAAGGAACAAAACCAAAAAAAACGCCACAATTTGCAAAAAAACTTTTACAAGTTGGTGAGTAGGATAAACGAAGGAATTTGGGTTCAAAAAGAAGGGGAACAACAATAATGCTACGTTGTGTTTTTAGGAATAGAAACGAGCTACGATTTGATATATTATAATACTCCTTTCTATGCATGAATTAAAAGTTATAACAATTTAAAGTTACAACCAAAATTATTAACTTTTTTTTCGATACTGTGAATTGCAATAGCTCTCTTGGTTTTTCGAAGAACAAAGATAGATTAAACACAGAAATAAAAGAACAAGAAAAAGATACAAAGAATTTAAAGAAAAATGCGAAACGAAATATAAATACGAAAAGAACGACAACAAAATTGGAAGAAAACGCAAGACTTGAGGTAGGAAAATTTGTTCTTTATTAGGGGACTTTTACTCAAAAACACAATAAAAAATCAAATTACAGTTTTTTTTAAATCTAAAATTCAAAAACGCCTAGATGCATAGAGATAATCTATTTTAGAGCAACCAAGGATCTGATTCCAAATGACGCGTATCCATTAGGCAAACGAACTGGGAATATAGGAACTCCATGGAATAGGAACAATTGAATAGCTATGAATGTGGTTAAGGTGATCGGAATAGAAGCCTAAGGAACAAAACCAAAAAACAACGCCACAAGGTGCAAAAAAACCTTTACAAGTTGGTCTGTAGGATAAACGAAGTAATTTGGGTTCAAAAAGAAGGGGAAAAACAATAATGCTACGTTGTGTTTTTAGGAATAGAAACGAGCTACGATTTGATATATTATAATACTCCTTTCTATGCATGAATTAAAAGTTATAACAATTTAAAGTTACAACCAAAATTATTAACTTCTATTTCGATTGTGTGAATTGCAATAGCTCTCTTGGTTTTTCGAAGAACAAAGATAGATTAAACACAGAAATAATAGAACAAGAAAAATATACAAAGAATTTAAAGAAAAATGCGAAACGAAATATAAATACGAAAAGAACGACAACAAAATTGGAAGAAAATGCAAGACTTGAGGTAGGAAAATTTGTTCTTTATTAGGGGATTTTTACTCAAAAACACAATAAAAAATCAAATAACAGTTTTTTTAAAATCTAAAATTCAAAAACGCCTAGTTGCATAGAGATAATCTATTTTAGAGCAACTAAGGATCTGATTCCAAATGACGCGTATCCATTAGGCAAACGAACTGGGAATATAGGAACTCCATGGAATAGGAACAATTGAATAGCTATGAATGTGGTTAAGGTGATCGGAATAGAAGCCTAAGGAACAAAACCAAAAAAAAAACGCCACAAGGTGCAAAAAAACTTTTACAAGTTGGTCAGTAGGATAAACGAAGGAATTTGGGTTCAAAAAGAAGGGGAACAACAATAATGCTACGTTGTGTTTTTAGGAATAGAAACGAGCTACGATTTGATATATTATAATACTCCTTTCTATGCATGAATTAAAAGTTATAACAATTTAAAGTTACAACCAAAATTATTAACTTTTTTTTCGATACTGTGAATTGCAATAGCTCTCTTGGTTTTTCGAAGAACAAAGATAGATTAAACACAGAAATAAAAGAACAAGAAAAAGATACAAAGAATTTAAAGAAAAATGCGAAACGAAATATAAATACGAAAAGAACGACAACAAAATTGGAAGAAAACGCAAGACTTGAGGTAGGAAAATTTGTTCTTTATTAGGGGACTTTTACTCAAAAACACAATAAAAAATGAAATTACAGTTTTTTTTAAATCTAAAATTCAAAAAGGCCTAGATGCATAGAGATAATCTATTTCAGAGCAACCAAGGATCTGATTCCAAATGACGCGTATCCATTAGGCAAACGAACTGGGAATATAGGAACTCCATGGAATAGGAACAATTGAATAGCTATGAATGTGGTTAAGGTGATCGGAATAGAAGCCTAAGGAACAAAACAAAAAAACAACGCCACAAGGTGCAAAAAAACTTTTACAAGTTGGTCAGTAGGATAAACGAAGGAATTTGGGTTCAAAAAGAAGGGGAACAACAATAATGCTACGTTGTGTTTTTAGGAATAGAAACGAGCTACGATTTGATATATTATAATACTCCTTTCTATGCATGAATTAAAAGTTATAACAATTTAAAGTTACAACCAAAATTATTAACTTTTTTTTCGATATTGTGAATTGCAATAGCTCTCTTGGTTTTTCGAAGAACAAAGATAGATTAAACACAAAAATAAAAGAACAAGAAAAAGATACAAAGAATTTAAAGAAAAATGCGAAACGAAATATAAATACGAAAAGAACGACAACAAAATTGGAAGAAAATGCAAGACTTGAGGTAGGAAAATTTGTTCTTTATTAGGGGATTTTTACTCAAAAACACAATAAAAAATCAAATAACAGTTTTTTTTAAATCTAAAATTCAAAAACGCCTAGTTGCATAGAGATAATCTATTTTAGAGCAACCAAGGATCTGATTCCAAATGACGCGTATCCATTAGGCAAACGAACTGGGAATATAGGAACTCCATGGAATAGGAACAATTGAATAGCTATGAATGTGGTTAAGGTGATCGGAATAGAAGCCTAAGGAACAAAACCAAAAAACAACGCCACAAGGTGCAAAAAACTTTTACAAGTTGGTCAGTAGGATAAACGAAGGAATTTGGGTTCAAAAAGAAGGGGAACAAGAATAATGCTACGTTGTGTTTTTAGGAATAGAAACGAGCTACGATTTGATATATTATAATACTCCTTTCTATGCATGAATGAAAAGTTATAACAATTTAAAGTTACAACCAAAATTATTAACTTTTTTTTCGATACTGTGAATTGCAATAGCTCTCTTGGTTTTTTCGAACAACAAAGATAGATTAAACACATAAATAAAAGAACAAGAAAAAGATACAAAGAATTTAAAGAAAAATGCGAAACGAAATATAAATACGAAAAGAACGACAACAAAATTGGGAAAAAACGCAAGACTTGAGGTAGGAAAATTTGTTCTTTATTAGGGGAATTTTACTCAAAAACACAATAAAAAATCAAATAACAGTTTTTTTTAATCTAAAATTTAAAAACGCCTAGTTGCATAGAGATAATCTATTTTAGAGCAACCAAGGATCTGATTCCAAATGACGCGTATCCATTAGGCAAACGAACTGGGAATATAGGAACTCCATGGAATAGGAACAATTGAATAGCTATGAATGTGGTTAAGGTGATCGGAATAGAAGCCTAAGGAACAAAACCAAAAAACAACGCCACAAGGTGCAAAAAACTTTTACAAGTTGGTCAGTAGGATAAACGAAGGAATTTGGGTTCAAAAAGAAGGGGAACAACAATAATGCTACGTTGTGTTTTTAGGAATAGAAACGAGCTACGATTTGATATATTATAATACTCCTTTCTATGCATGAATTAAAAGTTATAACAATTTAAAGTTACAACCAAAATTATTAACTTTTTTTCGATACTGTGAATTGCAATAGCTCTCTTGGTTTTTCGAAGAACAAAGATAGATTAAACACATAAATAAAAGAACAAGAAAAAGATACAAAGAATTTAAAGAAAAATGCGAAACGAAATATAAATACGAAAAGAACGACAACAAAATTGGAAGAAAACGCAAGACTTGAGGTAGGAAAATTTGTTCTTTATTAGGGGATTTTTACTCAAAAACACAATAAAAAATCAAATAACAGTTTTTTTTAAATCTAAAATTCAAAAACGCCTAGTTGCATAGAGATAATCTATTTTAGAGCAACCAAGGATCTGATTCCAAATGACGCGTATCCATTAGGCAAACGAACAGGGAATATAGGAACTCCATGGAATAGGAACAATTGAATAGCTATGAATGTGGTTAAGGTGATCGGAATAGAAGCCTAAGGAACAAAACCAAAAAACAACGCCACAAGGTGCAAAAAAACTTTTACAAGTTGGTCAGTAGGATAAACGAAGGAATTTGGGTTCAAAAAGAAGGGGAACAACAATAATGCTACGTTGTGTTTTTAGGAATAGAAACGAGCTACGATTTGATATATTATAATACTCCTTTCTATGCATGAATTAAAAGTTATAACAATTTAAAGTTACAACCAAAATTATTAACTTTTTTTTCGATACTGTGAATTGCAATAGCTCTCTTGGTTTTTCGAAGAACAAAGATAGATTAAACACATAAATAAAAGAACAAGAAAAAGATACAAAGAATTTAAAGAAAAATGCGAAACGAAATATAAATACGAAAAGAACGACAACAAAATTGGAAGAAAACGCAAGACTTGAGGTAGGAAAATTTGTTCTTTATTAGGGGATTTTTACTCAAAAACACAATAAAAAATCAAATAACAGTTTTTTTAAATCTAAAATTCAAAAACGCCTAGTTGCATAGAGATAATCTATTTTAGAGCAACCAAGGATCTGATTCCAAATGACGCGTATCCATTAGGCAAACGAACTGGGAATATAGGAACTCCATGGAATAGGAACAATTGAATAGCTATGAATGTGGTTAAGGTGATCGGAATAGAAGCCTAAGGAACAAAACCAAAAAACAACGCCACAAGGTGCAAAAAACTTTTACAAGTTGGTGAGTAGGATAAACGAAGGAATTTGGGTTCAAAAAGAAGGGAACAACAATAATGCTACGTTGTGTTTTTAGGAATAGAAACGAGCTACGATTTGATATATTATAATACTCCTTTCTATGCATGAATTAAAAGTTATAACAATTTAAAGTTACAACCAAAATTATTAACTTTTTTTTCGATACTGTGAATTGCAATAGCTCTCTTGGTTTTTCGAAGAACAAAGATAGATTAAACACAAAAATAAAAGAACAAGAAAAAGATACAAAGAATTTAAAGAAAAATGCGAAACGAAATATAAATACGAAAAGAACGACAACAAAATTGGAAGAAAACGCAAGACTTGAGGTAGGAAAATTTGTTCTTTATTAGGAGATTTTTACTCAAAAACACAATAAAAAATCAAATAACAGTTTTTTTTAAATCTAAAATTCAAAAACGCCTAGTTGCATAGAGATAATCTATTTTAGAGCAACCAAGGATCTGATTCCAAATGACGCGTATCCATTAGGCAAACGAACTGGGAATATAGGAACTCCATGGAATAGGAACAATTGAATAGCTATGAATGTGGTTAAGGTGATCGGAATAGAAGCCTAAGGAACAAAACCAAAAAACAACGCCACAAGGTGCAAAAAACTTTTACAAGTTGGTCAGTAGGATAAACGAAGGAATTTGGGTTCAAAAAGAAGGGGAACAACAATAATGCTACGTTGTGTTTTTAGGAATAGAAACGAGCTACGATTTGATATATTATAATACTCCTTTCTATGCATGAATTAAAAGTTATAACAATTTAAAGTTACAACCAAAATTATTAACTTTTTTTTCGATACTGTGAATTGCAATAGCTCTCTTGGTTTTTGGAAGAACAAAGATAGATTAAACACAGAAATAAAAGAACAAGAAAAAGATACAAAGAATTTAAAGAAAAATGCGAAACGAAATATAAATACGAAAAGAACGACAACAAAATTGGAAGAAAATGCAAGACTTGAGGTAGGAAAATTTGTTCTTTATTAGGGGATTTTTACTCAAAAACACAATAAAAAATCAAATAACAGTTTTTTTTAAATCTAAAATTCAAAAACGCCTAGTTGCATAGAGATAATCTATTTTAGAACAACCAAGGATCTGATTCCAAATGCGTATCCATTAGGCAAACGAACTGGGAATATAGGAACTCCATGGAATAGGAACAATTGAATAGCTATGAATGTGGTTAAGGTGATCGGAATAGAAGCCTAAGGAACAAAACCAAAAAACAACGCCACAAGGTGCAAAAAACTTTTACAAGTTGGTCAGTAGGATAAACGAAGGAATTTGGGTTCAAAAAGAAGGGGAACAACAATAATGCTACGTTGTGTTTTTAGGAATAGAAACGAGCTACGATTTGATATATTATAATACTCCTTTCTATGCATGAATTAAAAGTTATAACAATTTAAAGTTACAACCAAAATTATTAACTTTTTTTTTCGATACTGTGAATTGCAATAGCTCTCTTGGTTTTTCGAAGAACAAAGATAGATTAAACACAGAAATAAAAGAACAAGAAAAAGATACAAAGAATTTAAAGAAAAATGCAAAACGAAATATAAATACGAAAAGAACGACAACAAAATTGGAAGAAAACGCAAGACTGGAGGTTGGAAAATTTGTTCTTTATTAGGGGATTTTTAATCAAAAACACAATAGAAAATCAAATAACCATTTTTTAAAATCTAAAATTCAAAAACGCCTAGTTGCATAGAGATAATCTATTTTAGAGCAACCAAGGATCTGATTCCAAATGACACGTATCCATTAGGCAAACGAACTGGGAATATAGGAACTCCATGGAATAGGAACAATTGAATAGCTATGAATGTGGTTAAGGTGATCGGAATAGAAGCCTAAGGAACAAAATAAAAAAACGCCACAAGGTGCAAAAACACTTTTACAAGTTGGTCAGTAGGATAAACGAAGGAATTTGGGTTCAAAAAGAAGGGGAACAACAATAATGCTACGTTGTGTTTTTAGGAATAGAAACGAGCTACGATTTGATATATTATAATACTCCTTTCTATGCATGAATTAAAAGTTATAACAATTTAAAGTTACAACCAAAATTATTAACTTTTTTTTTATACTGTGAATTGCAATAGCTCTCTTGGTTTTTCGAAGAACAAAGATAGATTAAACACATAAATAAAAGAACAAGAAAAAGATACAAAGAATTTAAAGAAAAATGCGAAACGAAATATAAATACGAAAAGAACGACAACAAAATTGGAAGAAAACGCAAGACTTGAGGTAGGAAAATTTGTTCTTTATTAGGGGATTTTTACTCAAAAACACAATAAAAAATCAAATAACAGTTTTTTTAAATCTAAAATTCAAAAACGCCTAGTTGCATAGAGATAATCTATTTTAGAGCAACCAAGGATCTGATTCCAAATGACGCGTATCCATTAGGCAAACGAACTGGGAATATAGGAACTCCATGGAATAGGAACAATTGAATAGCTATGAATGTGGTTAAGGTGATCGGAATAGAAGCCTAAGGAACAAAACCAAAAAAAAAACGCCACAAGGTGCATAAAAACTTTTACAAGTTGGTCAGTAGGATAAACGAAGGAATTTGGGTTCAAAAAGAAGGGGAACAACAATAATGCTACGTTGTGTTTTTAGGAATAGAAACGAGCTACGATTTGATATATTATAATACTCCTTTCTATGCATGAATTAAAAGTTATAACAATTTAAAATTACAACCAAAATTATTAACTTTTTCTTCGATACTGTGAATTGCAATAGCTCTCTTCGTTTTTCGAAGAATAAAGATAGATTAAACACATAAATAAAAGAACATGAAAAAGATACAAAGAATTTAAAGAAAAATGCGAAACGAAATATAAATACGAAAAGAACGACAACAAAATTGGAAGAAAATGCAAGACTTGAGGTAGGAAAATTTGTTCTTTATTAGGGGATTTTTACTCAAAAACACAATAAAAAATCAAATAACACTTTTTTTTAATCTAAAATTCAAAAACGCCTAGTTGCATAGAGATAATCTATTTTAGAGCAACCAAGGATCTGATTCCAAATGACGCGTATCCATTAGGCAAACGAACTGGGAATATAGGAACTCCATGGAATAGGAACAATTGAATAGCTATGAATGTGGTTAAGGTGATCGGAATAGAAGCCTAAGGAACAAAACCAAAAAAACAACGCCACAAGGTGCAAAAAACCTTTTACAAGTTGGTCACTAGGATAAACGAAGGAATTTCGGTTCAAAAAAAAAGGAACAACAATAATGCTACGTTGTGTTTTTAGGAATAGAAACGAGCTACGATTTGATATATTATAATACTCCTTTCTATGCATGAATTAAAAGTTATAACAATTTAAAGTTACAACCAAAATTATTAACTTTTTTTCGATACTGTGAATTGCAATAGCTCTCTTGGTTTTTCGAAGAACAAAGATAGATTAAACACAGAAATAAAAGAACAAGAAAAAGATACAAAGAATTTAAAGAAAAATGCGAAACGAAATATAAATACGAAAAGAACGACAACAAAATTGGAAGAAAATGCAAGACTTGAGGTAGGAAAATTTGTTCTTTATTAGGGGATTTTTACTCAAAAACACAATAAAAAATCAAATAACAGTTTTTTTTAAATCTAAAATTCAAAAACGCCTAGTTGCATAGAGATAATCTATTTTAGAGCAACCAAGGATCTGATTCCAAATGACGCGTATCCATTAGGCAAACGAACTGGGAATATAGGAACTCCATGGAATAGGAACAATTGAATAGCTATGAATGTGGTTAAGGTGATCGGAATAGAAGCCTAAGGAACAAAACAAAAAAAAACGCCACAATTTGCAAAAAAACTTTTACAAGTTGGTCAGTAGGATAAACGAAGGAATTTGGGTTCAAAAAGAAGGGTAACAACAATAATGCTACGTTGTGTTTTTAGGAATAGAAACGAGCTACGATTTGATATATTATAATACTCCTTTCTAAGCATGAATTAAAAGTTATAACAATTTAAAGTTACAACCAAAATTATTAACTTTTTCTTCGATAGTGTGAATTGCAATAGCTCTCTTGGTTTTTCGAAGAACAAAGATAGATTAAACACAGAAATAAAAGAACAAGAAAAAGATACAAAGAATTTAAAGAAAAATGCGAAACGAAATATAAATACGAAAAGAACGACAACAAAATTGGAAGAAAATGCAAGACTTGAGGTAGGAAAATTTGTTCTTTATTAGGGGATTTTTACTCAAAAACACAATAAAAAATCAAATAACACTTTTTTTTAAATCTAAAATTCAAAAACGCCTAGTTGCATAGAGATAATCTATTTTAGAGCAACCAAGGATCTGATTCCAAATGACGCGTATCCATTAGGCAAACGAACTGGGAATATAGGAACTCCATGGAATAGGAACAATTGAATAGCTATGAATGTGGTTAAGGTGATCGGAATAGAAGCCTAAGGAACAAAACCAAAAAAACAACGCCACAAGGTGCAAAAAAACTTTTACAAGTTGGTCACTAGGATAAACGAAGGAATTTGGGTTCAAAAAGAAGGGGAACAACAATAATGCTACGTTGTGTTTTTAGGAATAGAAACGAGCTACGATTTGATATATTATAATACTCCTTTCTATGCATGAATTAAAAGTTATAACAATTTAAAGTTACAACCAAAATTATTAACTTTTTTTTCGATACTGTGAATTGCAATAGCTCTCTTGGTTTTTCGAAGAACAAAGATAGATTAAACACATAAATAAAAGAACAAGAAAAAGATACAAAGAATTTAAAGAAAAATGCGAAACGAAATATAAATACGAAAAGAACGACAACAAAATTGGAAGAAAATGCAAGACTTGAGGTAGGAAAATTTGTTCTTTATTAGGGGATTTTTACTCAAAAACACAATAAAAAATCAAATAACAGTTTTTTTTAAATCTAAAATTCAAAAACGCCTAGTTGCATAGAGATAATCTATTTTAGAGCAACCAAGGATCTGATTCCAAATGACGCGTATCCATTAGGCAAACGAACTGGGAATATAGGAACTCCATGGAATAGGAACAATTGAATAGCTATGAATGTGGTTAAGGTGATCGGAATAGAAGCCTAAGGAACAAAACCAAAAAACAACGCCACAAGGTGCAAAAAACTTTTACAAGTTGGTCAGTAGGATAAACGAAGGAATTTGGGTTCAAAAAGAAGGGGAACAACAATAATGCTACGTTGTGTTTTTAGGAATAGAAACGAGCTACGATTTGATATATTATAATACTCCTTTCTATGCATGAATTAAAAGTTATAACAATTTAAAGTTACAACCAAAATTATTAACTTTTTTTTTCGATACTGTGAATTGCAATAGCTCTCTTGGTTTTTTCGAACAACAAAGATAGATTAAACACATAAATAAAAGAACAAGAAGAAGATACAAAGAATTTAAAGAAAAATGCGAAACGAAATATAAATACGAAAAGAACGACACCAAAATTGGAAGAAAACGCAAGACTTGAGGTAGGAAAATTTGTTCTTTATTAGGGGGTTTTTACTCAAAAACACAATAAAAAATCAAATAACACTTTTTTTTAATCTAAAATTCAAAAACGCCTAGTTGCATAGAGATAATCTATTTTAGAGCAACCAAGGATCTGATTCCAAATGACGCGTATCCATTAGGCAAACGAACTGGGAATATAGGAACTCCATGGAATAGGAACAATTGAATAGCTATGAATGTGGTTAAGGTGATCGGAATAGAAGCCTAAGGAACAAAACCAAAAAACAACGCCACAAGGTGCAAAAAACTTTTACAAGTTGGTCAGTAGGATAAACGAAGGAATTTGGGTTCAAAAAGAAGGGGAACAACAATAATGCTACGTTGTGTTTTTAGGAATAGAAACGAGCTACGATTTGATATATTATAATACTCCTTTCTATGCATGAATTAAAAGTTATAACAATTTAAAGTTACAACCAAAATTATTAACTTTTTTTTCGATACTGTGACTTGCAATAGCTCTCTTGGTTTTTCGACCAGCAAAGATAGATTAAACACAGAAATAAAAGAACAAGAAAAAGATACAAAGAATTTAAAGAAAAATGCGAAACGAAATATAAATACGAAAAGAACGACAACAAAATTGGAAGAAAATGCAAGACTTGAGGTAGGAAAATTTGTTCTTTATTAGGGGATTTTTACTCAAAAACACAATAAAAAATCAAATAACAGTTTTTTTTTAAATCTAAAATTCAAAAACGCCTAGTTGCATAGAGATAATCTATTTTAGAGCAACCAAGGATCTGATTCCAAATGACGCGTATCCATTAGGCAAACGAACTGGGAATATAGGAACTCCATGGAATAGGAACAATTGAATAGCTATGAATGTGGTTAAGGTGATCGGAATAGAAGCCTAAGGAACAAAACCAAAAAACAACGCCACAAGGTGCAAAAAAACTTTTACAAGTTGGTCAGTAGGATAAACGAAGGAATTTGGGTTCAAAAAGAAGGGGAACAACAATAATGCTACGTTGTGTTTTTAGGAATAGAAACGAGCTACGATTTGATATATTATAATACTCCTTTCTATGCATGAATTAAAAGTTATAACAATTTAAAGTTACAACCAAAATTATTAACTTTTTTTCGATACTGTGAATTGCAATAGCTCTCTTGGTTTTTGGAAGAACAAAGATAGAATAAACACATAAATAAAAGAACAAGAAAAAGATACAAAGAATTTAAAGAAAAATGCGAAACGAAATATAAATACGAAAAGAACGACAACAAAATTGGAAGAAAACGCAAGACTTGAGGTAGGAAAATTTGTTTTTTATTAGGGGAATTTTTCTCAAAAACACAATAAAAAATCAAATAACAGTTTTTTTAAATCTAAAATTCAAAAACGCCTAGTTGCATAGAGATAATCTATTTTAGAGCAACCAAGGATCTGATTCCAAATGACGCGTATCCATTAGGCAAACGAACTGGGAATATAGGAACTCCATGGAATAGGAACAATTGAATAGCTATGAATGTGGTTAAGGTGATCGGAATAGAAGCCTAAGGAACAAAACCAAAAAAATACGCCACAAGGTGCAAAAAAACTTTTACAAGTTGGTCAGTAGGATAAACGGAAGAATTTGGGTTTAAAAAGAAAGGGAACAACAATAATGCTATGTTGTGTTTTTAGGAATAGAAACGAGCTACGATTTGATATATTATAATACGCCTTTGTATGCATGAATTAAAAATTATAACAATTTAAAGTTACAACCAAAATTATTAACTTTTTTTTCGATACGGTGAATTCCAATAGCTCACTTGGTTTTTTCGAACAACAAAGATAGATTAAACACGAAAATAAAAAAAACAAAAAAAAGATACAAAGAATTTAAGGAAAAATGCGAAATGCAATATAAATACGAAAAGAACGACAACAAAATTGGAAGAAAATGCAAGACTTGAGGTAGGAAAATTTGTTCTTTATTAGGGGATTTTTACTCAAAAACACAATAAAAAATCAAATAACAGTTTTTTTAATCTAAAATTCAAAAACACCTAGTTGCATAGAGATAATCTATTTTAGAGCAACCAAGGATCTGATTCCAAATGACGCGTATCCATTAGGCAAACGAACTGGGAATATAGGAACTCCATGGAATAGGAACAATTGAATAGCTATGAATGTGGTTAAGGTGATCGGAATAGAAGCCTAAGGAACAAAACCAAAAAAATACGCCACAAGGTGCAAAAAACTTTTACAAGTTGGTCAGTAGGATAAACGAAGGAATTTGGGTTCAAAAAGAAGGGGAACAACAATAATGCTACGTTGTGTTTTTAGGAATAGAAACGAGCTACGATTTGATATATTATAATACTCCTTTCTATGCATGAATTAAAAGTTATAACAATTTAAAGTTACAACCAAAATTATTAACTTTTTTTCGATACTGTGAATTGCAATAGCTCTCTTGGTTTTTCGAAGAACAAAGATAGATTAAACACAGAAATAAAAGAACAAGAAAAAGATACAAAGAATTTAAAGAAAAATGCGAAACGAAATATAAATACGAAAAGAACGACAACAAAATTGGAAGAAAACGCAAGACTTGAGGTAGGAAAATTTGTTCTTTATTAGGGGATTTTTACTCAAAAACACAATAAAAAATCAAATAACATTTTTTTTAAATCTAAAATTCAAAAACGCCTAGTTGCATAGAGATAATCTATTTTAGAGCAACCAAGGATCTGATTCCAAATGACGCGTATCCATTAGGCAAACGAACTGGGAATATAGGAACTCCATGGAATAGGAACAATTGAATAGCTATGAATGTGGTTAAGGTGATCGGAATAGAAGCCTAAGGAACAAAACCAAAAAACAACGCCACAAGGTGCAAAAAACCTTTTACAAGTTGGTCAGTAGGATAAACGAAGGAATTTGGGTTCAAAAAGAAGGGGAACAACAATAATGCTACGTTGTGTTTTTAGGAATAGAAACGAGCTACGATTTGATATATTATAATACTCCTTTCTATGCATGAATGAAAAGTTATAACAATTTAAAGTTACAACCAAAATTATTAACTTTTTTTTTCGATATAGTGAATTGCAATAGCTCTCTTGGTTTTTTCGAACAACAAAGATAGATTAAACACAGAAATAAAAGAACAAGAAAAAGATACAAAGAATTTAAAGAAAAATGCGAAACGAAATATAAATACGAAAAGAACGACAACAAAATTGGAAGAAAACGCAAGACTTGAGGTAGGAAAATTTGTTCTTTATTAGGGGATTTTTACTCAAAAACACAATAAAAAATCAAATAACAGTTTTTTTAAAATCTAAAATTCAAAAACGCCTAGTTGCATAGAGATAATCTATTTTAGAGCAACCAAGGATCTGATTCCAAATGACGCGTATCCATTAGGCAAACGAACTGGGAATATAGGAACTCCATGGAATAGGAACAATTGAATAGCTATGAATGTGGTTAAGGTGATCGGAATAGAAGCCTAAGGAACAAAACCAAAAACAACGCCACAAGGTGCAAAAAACTTTTACAAGTTGGTCAGTAGGATAAACGAAGGAATTTGGGTTCAAAAAGAAGGGGAACAACAATAATGCTACGTTGTGTTTTTAGGAATAGAAACGAGCTACGATTTGATATATTATAATACTCCTTTCTATGCATGAATTAAAAGTTATAACAATTTAAAGTTACAACCAAAATTATTAACTTTATTTTCGACATCGTGAATTGCAATAGCTCTCTTGGTTTTTCCGAACAACAAAGATAGATTAAACACATAAATAAAAGAACAAGAAAAAGATACAAAGAATTTAAAGAAAAATGCGAAACGAAATATAAATACGAAAAGAACGACAACAAAATTAGAAGAAAACGCAAGACTTGAGGTAGGAAAATTTGTTCTTTATTAGGGGAATTTTACTCAAAAACACAATAAAAAATCAAATAACAGTTTTTTTTAATCTAAAATTCAAAAACGCCTAGTTGCATAGAGATAATCTATTTTAGAGCAACCAAGGATCTGATTCCAAATGTCGCGTATCCATTAGGCAAACGAATTGGGAATATAGGAACTCCGTGGAATAGGAACAATAGAATAGCTATGAATGTGGTTAAGGTGATCGGAATAGAAGCCTCAGGAACAAAACCAAAAAACAACGCCACAAGGTGCAAAAAACCTTTTTCAAGTTGGTTAGTAGGATAAACGAAGGAATTTGGGTTCAAAAAGAAGGGGAACAAGAATAATGCTACGTTGTGTTTTTAGGAATAGAAACGAGCTACGATTTGATATATTATAATACTCCTTTCTATGCATGAATGAAAAGTTATAACAATTTAAAGTTACAACCAAAATTATTAACTTTTTTTTTCGATACTGTGAATTGCAATAGCTCTCTTGGTTTTTGGAAGAACAAAGATAGAATAAACACAGAAATAAAAGAAAAAAATACAAAGAATTTAAAGAAAAATGCGAAACGAAATATAAATACGAAAAGAACGACAACAAAATTGGAAGAAAACGCAAGACTTGAGGTAGGAAAATTTGTTCTTTATTAGGGGATTTTTACTCAAAAACACAATAAAAAATCAAATAACAGTTTGTTTTTAAATCTAAAATTCAAAAACGCCTAGTTGCATAGAGATAATCTATTTTAGAGCAACCAAGGATCTGATTCCAAATGACGCGTATCCATTAGGCAAACGAACTGGGAATATAGGAACTCCATGGAATAGGAACAATTGAATAGCTATGAATGTGGTTAAGGTGATCGGAATAGAAGCCTAAGGAACAAAACCAAAAAACAACGCCACAAGGTGCAAAAAAACTTTTACAAGTTGGTCAGTAGGATAAACGAAGGAATTTGGGTTCAAAAAGAAGGGGAACAACAATAATGCTACGTTGTGTTTTTAGGAATAGAAACGAGCTACGATTTGATATATTATAATACTCCTTTCTATGCATGAATTAAAAGTTATAACAATTTAAAGTTACAACCAAAATTATTAACTTTTTTTTCGATACTGTGAATTGCAATAGCTCTCTTGGTTTTTCGAAGAACAAAGATAGATTAAACACAGAAATAAAAGAACAAGAAAAAGATACAAAGAATTTAAAGAAAAATGCGAAACGAAATATAAATACGAAAAGAACGACAACAAAATTGGAAGAAAACGCAAGACTTGAGGTAGGAAAATTTGTTCTTTATTAGGGGATTTTTACTCAAAAACACAATAAAAAATCAAATAACAGTTTTTTTTAAATCTAAAATTCAAAAACGCCTAGTTGCATAGAGATAATCTATTTTAGAGCAACCAAGGATCTGATTCCAAATGACGCGTATCCATTAGGCAAACGAATTGGGAATATAGGAACTCCATGGAATAGGAACAATTGAATAGCTATGAATGTGGTTAAGGTGATCGGAATAGAAGCCTAAGGAACAAAACCAAAAAACAACGCCACAAGGTGCAAAAAACCTTTTACAAGTTGGTCAGTAGGATAAACGAAGGAATTTGGGTTCAAAAAGAAGGGGAACAACAATAATGCTACGTTGTGTTTTTAGGAATAGAAACGAGCTACGATTTGATATATTATAATACTCCTTTCTATGCATGAATTAAAAGTTATAACAATTTAAAGTTACAACCAAAATTATTAACTTTTTTTCCGATACTATGAATCGCAATAGCTCTCTTGGTTTTTGGAAGAACAAAGATAGATTAAACACAGAAATAAAAGAACAAGAAAAAGATACAAAGAATTTAAAGAAAAATGCGAAACGAAATATAAATACGAAAAGAACGACAACAAAATTGGAAGAAAACGCAAGACTTGAGGTAGGAAAATTTGTTCTTTATTAGGGGAATTTTACTCAAAAACACAATAAAAAATCAAATAACAGTTTTTTTTAATCTAAAATTCAAAAACGCCTAGTTGCATAGAGATAATCTATTTTAGAGCAACCAAGGATCTGATTCCAAATGTCGCGTATCCATTAGGCAAACGAACTGGGAATATAGGAACTCCGTGGAATAGGAACAATAGAATAGCTATGAATGTGGTTAAGGTGATCGGAATAGAAGCCTCAGGAACAAAACCAAAAAACAACGCCACAAGGTGCAAAAAACCTTTTTCAAGTTGGTTAGTAGGATAAACGAAGGAATTTGGGTTCAAAAAAAGGGGAACAACAATAATGCTACGTTGTGTTTTTAGGAATAGAAACGAGCTACGATTTGATATATTATAATACTCCTTTCTATGCATGAATTAAAAGTTATAACAATTTAAAGTTACAACCAAAATTATTAACTTTTTTTTCGATACTGTGAATTGCAATAGCTCTCTTGGTTTTTCGAAGAACAAAGAAAGATTAAACACAAAAATAAAAGAACAAGAAAAAGATACAAAGATTTTAAAGAAAAATGTGAAACTAAATATAAATACGAAAAGAACGACAACAAAATTGGAAGAAAACGCAAGACTTGAGGTAGGAAAATTTGTTCTTTATTAGGGGATTTTTACTCAAAAACACAATAAAAAATCAAATAACAGTTTTTTTAAAATCTAAAATTCAAAAACGCCTAGTTGCATAGAGATAATCTATTTTAGAGCAACCAAGGATCTGATTCCAAATGACGCGTATCCATTAGGCAAACGAACTGGGAATATAGGAACTCCATGGAATAGGAACAATTGAATAGCTATGAATGTGGTTAAGGTGATCAGAATAGAAGCCTAAGGAACAAAACCAAAAAACAACGCCACAAGGTGCAAAAAAACTTTTACAAGTTGGTCAGTAGGATAAACGAAGGAATTTGGGTTCAAAAAGAAGGGGAACAACAATAATGCTACGTTGTGTTTTTAGGAATAGAAACGAGCTACGATTTGATATATTATAATACTCCTTTCTATGCATGAATTAAAAGTTATAACAATTTAAAGTTACAACCAAAATTATTAACTTTTTTTCGATAGTGTGAATTGCAATAGCTCTCTTGGTTTTTGGAACAACAAAGATAGATTAAACACAAAAATAAAAGGACAAGAAAAAGATACAAAGAATTTAAAGAAAAATGCGAAACGAAATATAAATACGAAAAGAACGACAACAAAATTGGAAGAAAACGCAAGACTTGAGGTAGGAAAATTTGTTCTTTATTAGGAGATTTTTACTCAAAAACACAATAAAAAATCAAATAACAGTTTTTTTTTAAATCTAAAATTCAAAAACGCCTAGTTGCATAGAGATAATCTATTTTAGAGCAACCAAGGATCTGATTCCAAATGACGCGTATCCATTAGGCAAACGAACTGGGAATATAGGAACTCCATGGAATAGGAACAATTGAATAGCTATGAATGTGGTTAAGGTGATCGCAATAGAAGCCTAAGGAACACAAGAAAAAAAACAACGCCACAAGGTGCAAAAAAATTTTACAAGTTGGTCAGTAGGATAAGCGAAGGAATTTGGGTTCAAAAAGAAGGGGAACAACAATAATGCTACGTTGTGTTTTTAGGAATAGAAACGAGCTACGATTTGATATATTATAATACTCCTTTCTATGCATGAATTAAAAGTTATAACAATTTAAAGTTACAACCAAAATTATTAACTTTTTTTTCGATACTGTGAATTGCAATAGCTCTCTTGGTTTTTGGAAGAACAAAGATAGAATAAACACAGAAATAAAAGAACAAGAAAAAGATACAAAGAATTTAAAGAAAAATGCGAAACGAAATATAAATACGAAAAGAACGACAACAAAATTGGAAGAAAACGCAAGACTTGAGGTAGGAAAATTTGTTCTTTATTAGGGGATTTTTACTCAAAAACACAATAAAAAATCAAATAACAGTTTGTTTTTAAATCTAAAATTCAAAAACGCCTAGTTGCATAGAGATAATCTATTTTAGAGCAACCAAGGATCTGATTCCAAATGACGCGTATCCATTAGGCAAACGAACTGGGAATATAGGAACTCCAAGGAATAGGAACAATTGAATAGCTATGAATGTGGTTAAGGTGATCGGAATAGAAGCCTAAGGAACAAAACCAAAAAAACAACGCCACAAGGTGCAAAAAAACTTTTACAAGTTGGTCACTAGGATAAACGAAGGAATTTGGGTTCAAAAAGAAGGGGAACAACAATAATGCTACGTTGTGTTTTTAGGAATAGAAACGAGCTACGATTTGATATAATATAATACTCCTTTCTATGCATGAATTAAAAGTTATAACAATTTAAAGTTACAACCCAAATTATTATCTTTTTTTTTCGATACTGTGAATTGCAATAGCTCTCTTGGTTTTTCGAAGAACAAAGAAAGATTAAACACAAAAATAAAAGAACAAGAAAAAGATACAAAGATTTTAAAGAAAAATGTGAAACTAAATATAAATACGAAAAGAACGACAACAAAATTGGAAGAAAACGCAAGACTTGAGGTAGGAAAATTTCTTCTTTATTAGGGGACTTTTACTCCAAAACACAATAAAAAATGAAATTACAGTTTTTTTTAAATCTAAAATTCAAAAAGGCCTAGATGCATAGAGATAATCTATTTCAGAGCAACCAAGGATCTGATTCCAAATGACGCGTATCCATCAGGCAAACGAATTGGGAATATAGGAACCCCATGGAATAGGAACAATTGAATAGCTATGAATGTGGTTAAGGTGATCGGAATAGAAGCCTAAGGAACAAAACCAAAAAACAACGGCACAAGGTGCAAAAAAACTTTTACAAGTTGGTCAGTAGGATAAGCGACGGAATTTGGGTTCAAAAAGAAGGGGAACAACAATAATGCTACGTTGTGTTTTTAGGAATAGAAACGAGCTACGATTTGATATATTATAATACTCCTTTCTATGCATGAATTAAAAGTTATAACAATTTAAAGTTACAACCAAAATGATTAACTTTTTTTTCGATACTGTGAATTGCAATAACTCTCTTGGTTTTTGGAAGAACAAAGATAGAATAAACACAGAAATAAAAGAAAACGATACAAAGAATTTAAAGAAGAATGCAAAACTAAATATAAATACGAAAAGAACGACAACAAAATTGGAAGAAAACGCAAGACTTGAGGTAGGAAAATTTGTTCTTTATTAGGGGATTTTTACTCAAAAACACAATAAAAAATCAAATAACAGTTTGTTTTTAAATCTAAAATTCAAAAACGCCTAGTTGCATAGAGATAATCTATTTTAGAGCAACCAAGGATCTGATTCCAAATGACGCGTATCCATTAGGCAAACGAACTGGGAATATAGGAACTCCATGGAATAGGAACAATTGAATAGCTATGAATGTGGTTAAGGTGATCGGAATAGAAGCCTAAGGAACAATACAAAAAACAACGCCACAAGGTGCAAAAAAACTTTTACAAGTTGGTCAGTAGGATAAACGAAGGAATTTGGGTTCAAAAAAAGGGGAACAACAATAATGCTACGTTGTGTTTTTAGGAATAGAAACGAGCTACGATTTGATATATTATAATACTCCTTTCTATGCATGAATTAAAAGTTATAACAATTTAAAGTTACAACCAAAATTATTAACTTTTTTTTCGATACTGTGAATTGCAATAGCTCTCTTGGTTTTTTCGAACAACAAAGATAGATTAAACACAGAAATAAAAGAACAAGAAAAAGATACAAAGAATTTAAAGAAAAATGCGAAACGAAATATAAATACGAAAAGAACGACAACAAAATTGGAAGAAAACGCAAGACTGGAGGTTGGAAAATTTGTTCTTTATTTGGGGATTTTTACTCAAAAACACAATAAAAACTCAAATAATAGTTTTTTTTAAATCTAAAATTTAAAAACGCCTTGATGCATAGAGATAATCTATTTTAGAGCAACCAAGGATCTGATTCCAAATGACGCGTATCCATTAGGCAAACGAACTGGGAATATAGGAACTCCATGGAATAGGAACAATTGAATAGCTATGAATGTGGTTAAGGTGATCCGAATAGAAGCCTAAGGAACAAAACAAAAAAACAACGCCACAAGGTGCAAAAAACTTTTAAAGTTGGTCAGTAGGATAAACGCAGGAATTTGGGTTCAAAAAGAAGGGGAACAACAATAATGCTATGTTGTGTTTTTAGGAATAGAAACGAGCTACGATTTGATATATTATAAGACTCCTTTCTATGCATGAATTAAAAGTTATAACTATTTTAAATTACAACCAAAATTATTAACTTTTTTTTCGATACTGTGAATTGCAATAGCTCTCTTGGTTTTTCGAAGAACAAAGATTGATTAAACACATAAATAAAAGAACAAGAAAAAGATACAAATATTTTAAAGAAAAATGCGAAACGAAATATAAATACGTAAAGAACGACAACAAAATTGGAAGAAAACGCAAGACTTGAGGTAGGAAAATTTGTTCTTTATTAGGGGATTTTTACTCAAAAACACAATAACAAATCAAATAACAGTTTTTTTAAATCTAAAATTCAAAAACGCCTAGTTGCATAGAGATAATCTATTTTAGAGCAACCAAGGATCTGATTCCAAATGACGCGTATCCATTAGGCAAACGAACTGGGAATATAGGAACTCCATGGAATAGGAACAATTGAATAGCTATGAATGTGGTTAAGGTGATCGTAATAGAAGCCTAAGGAACAAAACCAAAAAACAACGCCACAAGGTGCAAAAAACTTTTACAAGTTGGTCAGTAGGATAAACGAAGGAATTTGGGTTCAAAAAGAAGGGGAACAAGAATAATGCTACGTTGTGTTTTTAGGAATAGAAACGAGCTACGATTTGATATATTATAATACTCCTTTCTATGCATGAATGAAAAGTTATAACAATTTAAAGTTACAACCAAAATTATTAACTTTTTTTTCGATACTGTGAATTGCAATAGCTCTCTTGGTTTTTTCGAACAACAAAGATAGATTAAACACATAAATAAAAGAACAAGAAAAAGATACAAAGAATTTAAAGAAAAATGCGAAACGAAATATAAATACGAAAAGAACGACAACAAAATTGGAAGAAAACGCAAGACTTGAGGTAGGAAAATTTGTTCTTTATTAGGGGAATTTTACTCAAAAACACAATAAAAAATCAAATAACAGTTTTTTTTAATCTAAAATTTAAAAACGCCTAGTTGCATAGAGATAATCTATTTTAGAGCAACCAAGGATCTGATTCCAAATGTCGCGTATCCATTAGGCAAACGAACTGGGAATATAGGAACTCCGTGGAATAGGAACAATAGAATAGCTATGAATGTGGTTAAGGTGATCGGAATAGAAGCCTGAGGAACAAAACCAAAAAACAACGCCACAAGGTGTAAAAAACTTTTACAAGTTGGTCAGTAGGATAAACGATGGAACTTGGGTTCAAAAGGAAGGGGAACAACAATAATGCTAGGTTGTGTTTTTAGGAATAGAAACGAGCTAAGATTTGATATATTATAATACTCCTTTCTATGCATGAATTAAAAGTTATAACAATTTAAAGTTACAACCAAAATTATTAACTTTTTTTTTCGATACTATGAATTGCAATAGCTCTCTTGGTTTTTTCGAACAACAAAGATAGATTAAACACAGAAATAAAAGAACAAGAAAAAGATACAAAGATTTAAAGTAAAATGCGAAACGAAATATAAATACGAAAAGAACGAAAACAAAATTGGAAGAAACCGCAAGACTGGAGGTAGGAAAATTTGTTCTTTATTTTGCGATTTTTACTCAAAAACACAATAAAAACTCAAGTAACGTTTTTTTTTTAAATCTAAAATTCAAAAACGCCTAGTTGCATAGAGATAATCTATTTTAGAGCAACCAAGGATCTGATTCCAAATGACGCGTATCCATTAGGCAAACGAACTGGGAATATAGGAACTCCATGGAATAGGAACAATTGAATAGCTATGAATGTGGTTAAGGTGATCAGAATAGAAGCCTAAGGAACAAAACCAAAAAACAACGCCACAAGGTGCAAAAACACTTTTACAAGTTGGTCAGTAGGATAAACGAAGGAATTTGGGTTCAAAAAGAAGGGGAACAACAATAATGCTACGTTGTGTTTTTAGGAATAGAAACGAGCTACGATTTGATATATTATAATACTCCTTTCTATGCATGAATTAAAAGTTATAACAATTTAAAGTTACAACCAAAATTATTAAGTTTGTATATATAGTGAATTGCAATAGCTCTCTCGGCTTTTCGAATAACATAGATAGATTAAACACAGAAATAAAAGAACAAGAAAAAGATACAAAGAATTTAAAGAAAAATGCGAAACGAAATATAAATACGAAAAGAACGACAACAAAATTGGAAGAAAATACAAGACTTGAGGTAGGAAAATTTGTTCTTTACTATGGGATTTTTACTCAAAAACACAATAGAAAATCAAATAACATTTTTTTTAAAATCTAAAATTCAAAAACGCCTAGTTGCATAGAGATAATCTATTTTGGAGCAACCAAGGATCTGATTCCAAATGACGCGTATCCATTAGGCAAACGAACTGGGAATATAGGAACTCCATGGAATAGGAACAATTGAATAGCTATGAATGTGGTTAAGGTGATCAGAATAGAAGCGTAAGGAACAAAACCAAAAAACAACGCCACAAGGTGCAAAAAACCTTTTTCAAGTTGGTCAGTAGGATAAGCGAAGGAATTTGGGTTCAAAAAGAAGGGGAACAAGAATAATGCTACGTTGTGTTTTTAGGAATAGAAACGAGCTACGATTTGATATATTATAATACTCCTTTCTATGCATGAATTAAAATTTATAACAATTTAAAGTTACAACCAAAATTATTAACTTTTTTTTCGATACTGTGAATTGCAATAGCTCTCTTGGTTTTTTCGAACAACAAAGATAGATTAAACACATAAATAAAAGAACAAGAAAAAGATACAAAGAATTTAAAGAAAAATGCGAAACGAAATATAAATACGAAAAGAACGACAACAAAATTGGAAGAAAACGCAAGACTTGAGGTAGAAAATTTGTTCTTTATTAGGGGAATTTTACTCAAAAACACAATAAAAAATCAAATAACTATTTTTTTTAAATCTAAAATTCAAAAACGCCTAGATGCATAGAGATAATCTATTTTAGAGCAACCAAGGATCTGATTCCAAATGACGCGTATCCATTAGGCAAACGAACTGGGAATATAGGAATTCCATGGAATAGGAACAATCGAATAGCTATGAATGTGGTTAAGGTGATCGGAATAGAAGCCTAAGGAACAAAACTAAAAAACAACACGACAAGGTGCAAAAAACTTTTACAAGTTGGTCAGTAGGATAAACGAAGGAATTTGGGTTCAAAAAGAAGGGGAACAACAATAATGCTACCTTGTGTTTTTAGGAATAGAAACGAGCTACGATTTGATATATTATAATACTCCTTTCTATGCATGAATTAAAAATTATAACAACTTAAAGTTACAACCAAAATTATTAACTTTTTTTTCAATACTGTGAATTGCAATAGCTCTCTTGGTTTTTTCGAACAACAAAGATAGATTAAACACATAAATAAAAGAACAAGAAAAAGATACAAAGAATTTAAAGAAAAATGCGAAACGAAATATAAATACGAAAAGAACGACAACAAAATTGGAAGAAAATGCAAGACTTGAGGTAGGAAAATTTGTTCTTTATTAAGAGATTTTTACTCAAAAACACAATAAAAAATCAAATAACACTTTTTTTAAATCTAAAATTCAAAAACGCCTAGTTGCATAGAGATAATCTATTTTAGAGCAACCAAGGATCTGATTCCAAATGACGCGTATCCATTAGGCAAACGAACTGGGAATATAGGAACTCCATGGAATAGGAACAATTGAATAGCTATGAATGTGGTTAAGGTGATCGGAATAGAAGCCTAAGGAACGAAATCAAAAAACAACGCCACAAGGTGCCAAAAACTTTTCCAAATTGGTCAGTTGGATAAACGAAGTAATTTGGGTTCAAAAAGAAGGGGAACAACAATAATGCTACGTTGTGTTTTTAGGAATAGAAACGAGCTACGATTTGATATATTATAATACTCCTTTCTATGCATGAATGAAAAGTTATAACAATTTAAAGTTACAACCAAAATTATTAACTTTTTTTTCGATACGGTGAATTCCAATAGCTCTCTTTGTTTTTTCGAACAACAAAGATAGATTAAACACGGAAATAAAAAAACAAGAAAAAGATACAAAGAATTTAAAGAAAAATGCGAAACGAAATATAAATACGAAAAGAACGACAACAAAATTGGAAGAAAACGCAAGACTTGAGGTAGGAAAATTTGTTCTTTATTAGGGGATTTTTACTCAAAAACACAATAAAAAATCAAATAACAGTTTTTTTTAAATCTAAAATTCAAAAACGCCTAGTTGCATAGAGATAATCTATTTTAGAGCAACCAAGGATCTGATTCCAAATGACGCGTATCCATTAGGCAAACGAACTGGGAATATAGGAACTCCATGGAATAGGAACAATTGAATAGCTATGAATGTGGTTAAGGTGATCTCAATAGAAGCCTAAGGAACAAAACCAAAAAAAACGCCACAAGGTGCATAAAAACTTTTACAAGTTGGTCAGTAGGATAAACGAAGGAATTTGGGTTCAAAAAGAAGGGGAACAACAATAATGCTACGTTGTGTTTTTAGGAATAGAAACGAGCTACGATTTGATATATTATAATACTCCTTTCTATGCATGAATTAAAAGTTATAACAATTTAAAGTTACAACCAAAATTATTAACTCTTTTTCGACATCGTGAATTGCAATAGCTCTCTTGGTTTTTGGAAGAACAAAGATAGAATAAACACAGAAATAAAAGAAAAAGCTACAAAGAATTTAAAGAAAAATGCTAAACGAAATATAAATATGAAAAGAATGACAACAAAATTTGAAGAAAATGCAAGACTTGAGGTAGGAAAATTTGTTCTTTATTAAGGGATTTTTACTCAAAAACACAATAAAAAATCAAATAACAGTTTTTTTAAATCTAAAATTCAAAAATGCCTAGTTGCATAGAGATAATCTATCTTAGAGCCACCAAGGATCTGATTCCAAATGACGCGTATCCATTAGGCAAACGAATTGGGAATATAGGAACTCCATAGAATAGGAACAATTGAATAGGTATGAATGTGGTTAAGATGATCGTAATAGAAGCCTAAGGAACAAAACCAAAAAACAACGCCACAAGGTGCAAAAAAACTTTTACAATTTGGCCAGTAGGATAAACGAAGGAATTTGTGTTCAAAAAGAAGGGGAACAACAATAATGCTACGTTGTGTTTTTAGGAATAGAAACGAGCTACGATTTGATATATTATAATACTCCTTTCTATGCATGAATTAAAAGTTATAACAATTTAAAGTTACAACCAAAATTATTAACTCTTTTTCGATATTTTGAATTGCAATAGCTCTCTTGGTTTTTGGAAGAACAAGGATATAATAAACACAGAAATAAAAGAACAAGAAAAAGATACAAAGAATTTAAAGAAAAATGCGAAACGAAATATAAATACGAAAAGAACGACAACAAAATTGGAAGAAAACGCAAGACTTGAGGTAGGAAAATTTGTTCTTTATTAGGGTATTTTTACTCAAAAACACAATAAAAAATCAAATAACAGTTTTTTTTAAATCTAAAATTCAAAAACGCCTAGTTGCATAGAGATAATCTATTTTAGAGCAACCAAGGATCTGATTCCAAATGACGCGTATCCATTAGGCAAACGAACTGGGAATATAGGAACTCCATGGAATAGGAACAATTGAATAGCTATGAATGTGGTTAAGGTGATCGGAATAGAAGCCTAAGGAACAAAACCAAAAAACAACGCCACAAGGTGCAAAAAAACTTTTACAAGTTGGTCAGTAGGATAAACGAAGGAATTTATGTTCAAAAAGAAGGGCAACAACAATAATGCTACGTTGTGTTTTTAGGAATAGAAACGAGCAACGATTTGATATATTATAATACTCCTTTCTATGCATGAATTAAAAGTTATAACAATTTAAAGTTACAACCAAAATTATTAACTTTTTTTTTGATACTGTGAATTGCAATAGCTCTCTTGGTTTTTTCGAACAACAAAGATAGATTAAACACATAATTAAAAGAACAAGAAAAAGATACAAAGAATTTAAAGAAAAATGCTAAACGAAATATAAATACGAAAAGAACGACAACAAAATTGGAAGAAAACGCAAGACTTGAGGTAGGAAAATTTGTTTTTTATTAGGGGAATTTTTCTCAAAAACACAATAAAAAATCAAATAACAGTTTTTTTTAAATCTAAAATTCAAAAACGCCTAGTTGCATAGAGATAATCTATTTTAGAGCAACCAAGGATCTGATTCCAAATGACGCGTATCCCTTAGCCAAACGAACTGGGAATATAGGAACTCCGTGGAATAGGAACAATAGAATAGCTATGAATGTGGTTAAGGTGATCGGAATAGAAGCCTAAGGAACAAAACCAAAAAACAACGCCACAAGGTGCAAAAAAACTTTTACAAGTTGGTCAGTAGGATAAACGAAGGAATTTATGTTCAAAAAGAAGGGCAACAACAATAATGCTACGTTGTGTTTTTAGGAATAGAAACGAGCAACGATTTGATATATTATAATACTCCTTTCTATGCATGAATTAAAAGTTATAACAATTTAAAGTTACAACCAAAATTATTAACTTTTTTTTCGACATCGTGAATTGCAATAGCTCTCTCTTGGTTTTTCAAGAACAAAGATAGATTAAACACGTAAATAAAATAACAAAAAAAAAATACAAAAAATTTAAAGAAAAAAGCGAGACCAAATATAAATACTAAAAGAACGACAACAAAAATGCAAAAAAACGCAAGAATTGAGTTAGGGAAATTTCTTGTTTATTAGACCATTTTTACTTAAAAACACAATAAAAACTCAAATAACACTTTTTTTAAATCTAAAATTCAAAAACGCCTAGTTGCATAGAGATAATCTATTTTAGAGCAACCAAGGATCTGATTCCAAATGACGCGTATCCATTAGGCAAACGAACTGGGAATATAGGAACTCCATGGAATAGGAACAATTGAATAGCTATAAACGTGGTTAAGGTGATCGGAATAGAAGCCTAAGGAACAAAACCAAAAAACAATGCCACAAGGTGCAAAATAACTTTTAGAAGTTGGTCAATAGGATAAATGAAGGAATTTTGGTTCAAAAAGAAGGGGAACAACAATAATGCTACGTTGTGTTTTTAGGAATAGAAACGAGCTACGATTTGATATATTATAATACTCCTTTCTATGCATGAATTAAAAGTTATAACAATTTAAAGTTACAACCAAAATTATTATCTTTTTTTTCGATTCTGTGAATTGCAATAGCTCTCTTGGTTTTTGGAAGAACAAAAATAGAATAAACACGGAAATAAAAGAAAAAGAAAAAGATACAAAGAATTTAAAGAAAAATGCGAAACAAAATATAAATACGAAAAGAACAACAACAAAATTGGAAGAAAATGCAAGACTTGAGGTAGGAAAATTAGTTCTTTATAAGGGGACTCTTACTCAAAACACAATAAAAAATCAAATAGCAGTTGTTTTTGAATCTAAAATTCAAAAACGCCTAGTTGCATAGAGATAATCTATTTTAGAGCAACCAAGGATCTGATTCCAAATGACGTGTATCCATTAGGCAAACGAACTGGGAATATAGGAACTCCATGGAATAGGAACAATTGAATAGCTATGAATGTGGTTAAGGTGATGGGAATAGAAGGACGAATGACAAACCCAAAAACCAACGCCAAAAGGTGCAAACAACTGTTACAAGTTGGTCAGTACGATAAACGAAGGAATTTGGGTTCAAAAAGAAGGGCAACAACAATAATGCTACGTTGTGTTTTTAGGAATAGAAACGAGCTACGATTTGATATATTATAATACTCCTTTCTATGCATGAATTAAAAGTTATAACAATTTAAAGTTACAACCAAAATTATTAACTTTATTTTCGACAGTGTGAATTGCAATAGCTCTCTTGGTTTTTCGAAGAACAAAGATAAATTAAACACATAAATAAAAGAACAAGAAAAAGATACAAAGAATTTAAAGAAAAATGCGAAACGAAATATAAATACGAAAAGAACGACAACAAAATTAGAAGAAAACGCAAGACTTGAGGTAGGAAAATTTGTTCTTTATTAAGGGAATTTTACTCAAAAACACAATAAAAAATCAAATAACAGTTTTTTTAATCTAAAATTTAAAAACGCCTAGTTGCATAGAGATAATCTATTTTAGAGCAACCAAGGATCTGATTCCAAATGTCGCGTATCCATTAGGCAAACGAACTGGGAATATAGGAACTCCGTGGAATAGGAACAATAGAATAGCTATGAATGTGGTTAAGGTGATCGGAATAGAAGCCTGAGGAACAAAACCAAAAAACAACGCCACAAGGTGCAAAAAACTTTTACAAGTTGGTCAGTAGGATAAACGAAGGAATTTGGGTTCAAAAAGAAGGGGAACAACAATAATGCTACGTTGTGTTTTTAGGAATAGAAACGAGCTAAGATTTGATATATTATAATACTCATTTCTATGCATGAATTAAAAGTTATAACAATTTAAAGTTACAACCAAAATTATTAACTTTTTTTTTATACTGTGAATTGCAATAGCTCTCTTGGTTTTTTCGAACAACAAAGATAGATTAAACACATAAATAAAAGAACAAGAAGAAGATACAAAGAATTTAAAGAAAAATGCGAAACGAAATATAAATACGAAAAGAACGACAACAAAATTGGAAGAAAACGCAAGACTTGAGGTAGGAAAATTTGTTCTTTATTAGGGGAATTTTACTCAAAAACACAATAAAAAATCAAATAACAGTTTTTTTTAAATCTAAAATTCAAAAACGCCTAGTTGCATAGAGATAATCTATTTTAGAGCAACCAAGGATCTGATTCCAAATGACGCATATCCCTTAGCCAAACGAATTGGGAATATAGGAACTCCAAGGAATAGGAACAATTGAATAGCTATGAATGTGGTTAAGGTGATGGTAATAGAAGCCTAAGGAACAAAACCAAAAAATAAACGCCACAAGGTGCAAAAAAGTTTTAAAAGTTGGTCAGTAGGATAAACGAAGGAATTTGGGTTCAAAAAGAAGGGGAACAACAATAATGCTACGTTGTGTTTTTAGGAATAGAAACGAGCTACGATTTGATATATTATAATACTCCTTTCTATGCATGAATTAAAAGTTATAACAATTTAAAGTTACAACCAAAATTATTAACTTTTTTTGCGAAAATGTGAACTACAATAGCGCTCTTGGTTTTTCAAAGAACAAAGATAGATTAAACACAAGAATAAAATAACAAGAAAAAGATACGATGAATTTAAAGAAAAATGCAAAATGGAAGTCAAATACGAAAAGAATGACAACAAAATTGGAAGAAAATGCAAGACTTGGGGTATGAAAATTCTTTTTTTAGGTGATTTTTACTCAAAAACACAATAAAAATCAAATAATGATTTTGTTTTAAAATATAAAATTCAAAAACGCATAGTTGTATAGAGATAACCTATTTTAGACCAACCAAGGCTCTGATTCCAAATAATGCGTATCCATTAGGCAAACGCACTAGGAATAAACGAACAAAAAGGAATATGAACGATTGAATAGCTATAAATGTTGTTAAGATGATCAAAATGGAAACCTAAGGCACAAAACCAAAGAACAAAGCAACAAGGTGCAAAAAACTTTTACAAGTTGGTCAAGAGGGATAAACGACGGAATTTGTGTTAAAAACGAATGGGAACAACAATAATGCTAGGTTGTGTTTTTAGGAATAGAAACGAGCTAAGATTTGATATATTATAATACTCCTTTCTATGCATGAATTAAAAGTTATAACAATTTAAAGTTACAACCAAAATTATTAACTTTTTTTTTCGATATTATGAATTGCAATAGCTCTCTTGGTTTTTTCGAACAACAAAGATAGATTAAACACATAATTAAAAGAACAAGAAAAAGATACAAAGAATTTAAAGAAAAATGCTAAACGAAATATAAATACGAAAAGAACGACAACAAAATTGGAAGAAAACGCAAGACTTGAGGTAGGAAAATTTGTTTTTTATTAGGGGAATTTTTCTCAAAAACACAATAAAAAATCAAATAACAGTTTTTTTTAAATCTAAAATTCAAAAACGCCTAGTTGCATAGAGATAATCTATTTTAGAGCAACCAAGGATCTGATTCCAAATGACGCGTATCCCTTAGCCAAACGAACTGGGAATATAGGAACTCCATGGAATAGGAACAATTGAATAGCTATGAATGTGGTTAAGGTGATCGGAATAGAAGCCTAAGGAACAAAACCAAAAAACAATGCCACAATTTGCAAAAATATTTTACAAGTTGGTCAGTAGGATAAACGAAGGAATTTGGGTTCAAAAAGAAGGGGAACAACAATAATGCTACGTTGTGTTTTTAGGAATAGAAACGAGCTACGATTTGATATATTATAATACTCCTTTCTATGCATGAATTAAAAGTTATAACAATTTAAAGTTACAACCAAAATTATTAACTTTTTTTTAATAAAGTGAATTGCAATAGCTCTCTTGGTTTTTCGAAGAACAAAGATAGATTAAACACAGAAATAAAAGAACAAGAAAAAGATACAAAGAATTTAAAGAAAAATGCGAAACGAAATATAAATACGAAAAGAACGACAACAAAATTGGAAGAAAATGCAAGACTTGAGGTAGGAAAATTTGTTCTTTATTAGGGGATTTTTACTCAAAAACACAATAAAAAATCAAATAATAGTTTTTTTTAAATCTAAAATTCAAAAACGCCTAGTTGCATAGAGATAATCTATTTTAGAGCAACCAAGGATCTGATTCCAAATGACGCGTATCCATTAGGCAAACGAACTGGGAATATAGGAACTCCATGGAATAGGAACAATTGAATAGCTATGAATGTGGTTAAGGTGATCAGAATAGAAGCCTAAGGACCAAAACGAAAAAACAACGAAACAAGGTGCGAAAAAACTTTTACAAGTTGGTCAGTAGGATAAACGAAGGAATTTGGGTTCAAAAAGAAGGGGAACAACAATAATGCTACGTTGTGTTTTTAGGAATAGAAACGAGCTACGATTTGATATATTATAATACTCCTTTCTATGCATGAATTAAAAGTTATAACAATTTAAAGTTACAACCAAAATTATTAACTTTTTTTTCGATACTGTGAATTGCAATAGCTCTCTTGGTTTTCGAAGAACAAAGATAGATTAAACACAGAAATAAAAGAACAAGAAAAAGATACAAAGAATTTAAAGAAAAATGCGAAACGAAATATTAATACGAAAAGAACGACAACAAAATTGGAAGAAAACGCAAGACTTGAGGTAGGGAAATTTGTTCTTTATTAGGGGATTTTTACTCAAAAACACAATAAAAATCAAATAACAGTTTTTTTTAAATCTAAAATTCAAAAACGCCTAGTTGCATAGAGATAATGTATTTTAGAGCAACCAAGGATCTGATTCCAAATGACGCGTATCCATTAGGCAAACGAACTGGGAATATAGGAACTCCATGGAATAGGAACAATTGAATAGCTATGAATGTGGTTAAGGTCATCGGAATAGAAGCCTAAGGAACAAACCAAAAAAACAACGTCACAAGGTGCAAAAACACTTTTACAATTTGGTCAGTAGGATAAACGAAGGAATTTGGGTTCAAAAAGAAGGGGAACAACAATAATGCTGTGTTGTGTTTTTAGGAATAGAAACGAGCTACGATTTGATATATTATAAGACTCCTTTCTATTCATGAATTAAAAGTTATAACAATTTAAAATTACAACCAAAATTATTAACTTTTTTTTCGATACTGTGAATTGCAATAGCTCTCTTGGTTTTTCGAAGAACATAGATAGATTAAACACAGAAAAAAAAGAACAAGAAAAAGATACAAAGAATTTAAAGAAAAATGCGAAATGAAATATAAATATGAAAAAAACGACAACAAAATTGGAAGAAAATACAAGACTTGAGGTAAGAAAATTTTTTCTTTACTATGGGATTTTTACTCAAAAACAAAATAGAAAACAAATAACAGTTTTTTTTAAATCTAAAATTCAAAAACGCCTAGTTGCATAGAGATAATCTATTTTAGAGCAACCAAGGATCTGATTCCAAATGACGCGTATCCATTAGGCAAACGAACTGGGAATATAGGAACTCCATGGAATAGGAACAATTGAATAGCTATGAATGTGGTTAAGGTGATCAGAATAGAAGCCTAAGGAACAAAACCAAAAAACAACGCCACAAGGTGCAAAAAAACTTTTACAAGTTGGTCAGTAGGATAAACGAAGGAATTTGGGTTCAAAAAGAAGGGGAACAACAATAATGCTACGTTGTGTTTTTAGGAATAGAAACGAGCTACGATTTGATATATTATAATACTCCTTTCTATGCATGAATTAAAAGTTATAACAATTTAAAGTTACAACCAAAATTATTAACTTTTTTTTCGATACTGTGAATTGCAATAGCTCTCATGGTTTTTCGACGAACAAAGATAGATTAAACACAAAAATAAAAGAACAAGATAAAGATACAAAGAATTTAAAGAAAAATGCGAAAAGAAAAATAAATACGAAAAGAACGACAACAAAATTGAAAGAAAACGGAAGACTTGAGGTAGGAAAATTTGTTCTTTATTAGGGGATTTTTACTCAAAAACACAATAAAAAATCAAATAACAGTTTTTTTAAAATCTAAAATTCAAAAACGCCTAGTTGCATAGAGATAATCTATTTTAGAGCAACCAAGGATCTGATTCCAAATGACGCGTATCCATTAGGCAAACGAACTGGGAATATAGGAACTCCATGGAATAGGAACAATTGAATAGCTATGAATGTGGTTAAGGTGATCGGAAAAGAAGCCTAAGGAACAAAACCAAAAAACAACGCCACAAGGTGCGAAAAAACTTTTAGGAGTTGGTCAATTGGATAAACGAAGGAATTTGGGTTCAAAAAGAAGGGGAACAACAATAATGCTACGTTGTGTTTTTAGGAATAGAAACGAGCTACGATTTGATATATTATAATACTCCTTTCTATGCATGAATTAAAAGTTATAACAATTTAAAGTTACAACCAAAATTATTAACTTTTTTTTCGATACTGTGAATTGCAATAGCTCTCTTGGTTTTTCGAAGAACAAAGATAGATTAAACACAGAAATAAAAGAACAAGAAAAAGATACAAAGAATTTAAAGAAAAATGCGAAATGAAATCCAAATACAAAAAGAACGATAAAAAAATTGGACGAAAATGCAAGACTTGAGGTAGGAAAATTTGTTCTTTCTAAAGGGATTTTTACTCAAAAACACAATAAAAAATCAAATAATAGTTTTTTTTAAATCTAAAATTCAAAAACGCCTAGTTGCATAGAGATAATCTATTTTAGAGCAACCAAGGATCTGATTCCAAATGACGCGTATCCATTAGGCAAACGAACTGGGAATATAGGAACTCCATGGAATAGGAACAATTGAATAGCTATGAATGTGGTTAAGGTGATCGTAATAGAAGCCTAAGGAACAAAACCAAAAAACAACGCCACAAGGTGCAAAAAACTTTTACAAGTTGGTCAGAAGGATAAACGAAGGAATTTGGGTTCAAAAAGAAGGGGAACAACAATAATGCTACGTTGTGTTTTTAGGAATAGAAACGAGCTACGATTTGATATATTATAATACTCCTTTCTATGCATGAATTAAAAGTTATAACAATTTAAAGTTACAACCAAAATTATTAACTTTTTTTTTATAGTGTGAATTGCAATAGCTCTCTTGGTTGTTCGAAGAACAAAGATAGATTAAACACAGAAATAAAACAACAAGAAAAAGATACAAAGAATTTAAAGAAAAATGTGAAACGAAATATAAATACGAAAAGAACGACAACAAAATTGGAAGAAAATGCAAGACTTGAGGTAGGAAAATTTGTTCTTTATTAGGAGATTTTTACTCAAAAACACAATAAAAAATCAAATAACAGTTTTTTTTAAATCTAAAATTCAAAAACGCCTAGTTGCATAGAGATAATCTATTTTAGAGCAACCAAGGATCTGATTCCAAATGACGCGTATCCATTAGGCAAACGAACTGGGAATATAGGAACTCCATGGAATAGGAACAATTGAATAGCTATGAATGTGGTTAAGATGATCGGAAAAGAATCCTAAGGAACAAAACCAAAAAACAACGCCACAAGGTGCGAAAAAACTTTTAGGAGTTGGTCAATTGGATAAACGAAGGAATTTGGGTTCAAAAAGAAGGGGAACAACAATAATGCTACGTTGTGTTTTTAGGAATAGAAACGAGCTACGATTTGATATATTATAATACTCCTTTCTATGCATGAATTAAAAGTTATAACAATTTAAAGTTACAACCAAAATTATTAACTTTTTTTTTCGATACTGTGAATTGCAATAGCTCTCTTGGTTTTTTCGAACAACAAAGATAGATTAAACACATAAATAAAAGAACAAGAAAAAGATACACAAAATTTAAAGAAAAATGCGAAACGAAATATAAATACAAAAAGAACGACAACAAAATTGGGAAAAAACGCAAGACTTGAGGTAGGAAAATTTGTTCTTTATTAGGGGAATTTTACTCAAAAACACAATAAAAAATCAAATAACAGTTTTTTTTAATCTAAAATTTAAAAACGCCTAGTTGCATAGAGATAATCTATTTTAGAGCAACCAAGGATCTGATTCCAAATGACGCGTATCCATTAGGCAAACGAACTGGGAATATAGGAACTCCATGGAATAGGAACAATTGAATAGCTATGAATGTGGTTAAGGTGATCAGAATAGAAGCCTAAGGAACAAAACAAAAAAAAACGCCACAATTTGCAAAAAAACTTTTACAAGTTGGTCAGTAGGATAAACGAAGGAATTTGGGTTCAAAAAGAAGGGGAACAACAATAATGCTACGTTGTGTTTTTAGGAATAGAAACGAGCTACGATTTGATATATTATAATACTCCTTTCTATGCATGAATTAAAAGTTATAACAATTTAAAGTTACAACCAAAATTATTAACTTTTTTTTCATAAAGTGAATTGCAATAGCTCTCTTGGTTTTTCGAAGAACAAAGATAGATTAAACACAGAAATAAAAGAACAAGAAAAAGATACAAATAATTTAAAGAAAAATGCAAAACGAAATATAAATACGAAAAGAACGACAACAAAATTGGAAGAAAATGCAAGACTTGAGGTAGGAAAATTTGTTCTTTATTAGGGGATTTTTACTCAAAAACACAATAAAAAATCAAATAACAGTTTTTTTTAAATCTAAAATTCAAAAACGCCTAGTTGCATAGAGATAATCTATTTTAGAGCAACCAAGGATCTGATTCCAAATGACGCGTATCCATTAGGCAAACGAACTGGGAATATAGGAACTCCATGGAATAGGAACAATTGAATAGCTATGAATGTGGTTAAGGTGATCTCAATAGAAGCCTAAGGAACAAAACCAAAAAACAACGCCACAAGGTGCAAAAAAACTTTTGCAAGTTGGTCAGTAGGATAAATGAAGGAATTTGGGTTCAAAAAGAAGGGGAACAACAATAATGATACGTTGTGTTTTTAGGAATAGAAACGAGCTACGATTTGATATATTATAATACTCCTTTCTATGCATGAATTAAAAGTTATAACAATTTAAAGTTACAACCAAAATTATTAACTTTTTTTTCGATACTGTGAATTGCAATAGCTCTCTTGGTTTTTCGAAGAACAAAGCTAGATTAAACACTGAAATAAAAGAAGAAGGAATAGATACAAAGATTTAAAGAAAAATGCGAAACGAAATATAAATACGAAAAAAACGACAACAAAATTGGAAGAAAAGGCAAGACTTGAGGTTGGAAAATTTGTTCTTTATTAGGGGATTTTTACTCAAAAACACAATAAAAAATAAAATAACAGTTTTTTTAAATCTAAAATTCAAAAACACCTAGATGCATAGAGATAATCTATTTTAGAGAAACCAAGGATCTGATTCCAAATGAAGCCTATCCATTAGGCAAACTAACAGGAAATATAGGAACTCCATGGAATAGGAACAATTGAATAGCTATGAATGTGGTTAAGGTGATCGGAATAGAAGCCTAAGGAACAAAACCAAAAAACAACACCACAAGGTGCGAAAAAACTTTTAGCAGTTGGTCAATTGCATAAACGAAGGAATTTGGGTTCAAAAAGAAGAGGAACAACAATAATGCTACGTTGTGTTTTTAGGAATAGAAAAGAGCTACGATTTGATATATTATAATACTCCTTTCTATGCATGAATTAAAAGTTATAACAATTTAAAGTTACAACCAAAATTATTAACTCTTTTTTAGATACTGTGAATTGCAATACCTCTCTTGGTTTTTGGAAGAACAAAGATAGAATAAACACCGAAATAAAAGAAAAAGATACAAAGAATTTAAAGAAAAATGCGAAACGAAATATAAATACGAAAAGAACGACAACAAAATTGGAAGAAAATGCAAGACTTGAGGTAGGAAAATTTGTTCTTTATTAGGGGATTTTTACTCAAAAACACAATAAAAATCAAATAATAGTTTTTTTAAATCTAAAATTCAAAAATGCCTAGTTGCATAGAGATAATCTATTTTAGAGCAACCAAGGATCTGATTCCAAATGACGCGTATCCATTAGGCAAACGAACTGGGAATATAGGAACTCCATGGAATAGGAACAATTGAATAGCTATGAATGTGGTTAAGGTGATCGGAATAGAAGCCTAAGGAACAAAACCAAAAAACAACGCCACAAGGTGCAAAAAAACTTTTACAAGTTGGTCAATTGGATAAACGAAGGAATTTGGGTTCAAAAAGAAGGGGAACAACAATAATGCTACGTTGTGTTTTTAGGAATAGAAACGAGCTACGATTTGATATATTATAATACTCCTTTCTATGCATGAATTAAAAGTTATAACAATTTAAAGTTACAACCAAAATTATTAACTCTTTTTCGACATCAGAATTGCAATAGCCCTCTTGGTTTTTCGAAAAACAAAGATAGATTAAACACAGAAATAAAAGAACAAGATAAAGATACAAAGAATTTAAAGAAAAATGCGAAAAGAAAAATAAATACGAAAAGAACGACAACAAAATTGGAAGAAAACGGAAGACTTGAGGTAGGAAAATTTGTTGTTTATTAGGCGATTTTTACTCAAAAACACAATAGAAAATCAAATAACAGTTTTTTTAAATCTAAAATTCAAAAACGCCTAGTTGCATAGAGATAATCTATTTTAGAGCAACCAAGGATCTGATTCCAAATGACGCGTATCCATTAGGCAAACGAACTGGGAATATAGGAACTCCATGGAATAGGAACAATTGAATAGCTATGAATGTGGTTAAGGTCATCACAATAGAAGCCTAAGGAACAAAACAAAAAACAAAGCCACAAGGTGCCAAAAAACTTTTACAAGTTGGTCAAGAGGGATAAACGAAGGAATTTGGGTTCAAAAAGAAGGGAACAACAATAATGCTACGTTGTGTTTTTAGGAATAGAAACGAGCTACGACTTGATATATTATAATACTCCTTTCTATGCATGAATTAAAAGTTATAACAATTTATAGTTACAACCAAAATTATTAACTTTTTTTTTGATAGTGTGAATTGCAATAGCTCTCTTGGTTTTTCGAAGAACAAAGATAGATTAAACACAGAAATAAAAGAACAAGAAAAAGATACAAAGAATTTAAAGAAAAATGCGAAACGAAATATTAATACGAAAAGAACGACAACAAAATTGGAAGAAAACGCAAGACTTGAGGTAGGGAAATTTGTTCTTTATTAGGGGATTTTTACTCAAAAACACAATAAAAAATCAAATAACAGTTTTTTTTTAAATCTAAAATTCAAAAACGCCTAGTTGCATAGAGATAATCTATTTTAGAGCAACCAAGGATCTGATTCCAAATGACGCGTATCCATTAGGCAAACGAACTGGGAATATAGGAACTCCATGGAATAGGAACAATTGAATAGCTATGAATGTGGTTAAGGTGATTGGAATAGAAGCCTAAGGAACAAAACCAAAAAACAACGCCACAAGGTGCAAAAAACTTTTACAAGTTGGTCAGTAGGATAAACGAAGGAATTTGGGTTCAAAAAGAAGGGAACAACAATAATGCTACGTTGTGTTTTTAGGAATAGAAACGAGCTACGATTTGATATATTATAATACTCCTTTCTATGCATGAATTAAAAGTTATAACAATTTAAAGTTACAACCAAAATTATTAACTTTTTTTCGACATCGTGAATTGCAATAGCTCTCTTGGTTTTTTCCAACAACAAAGATTGATTAAACACATAATTAAAAGAACAAGAAAAAGATACAAAGAATTTAAAGAAAAATGCGAAACGAAATATAAATACGAAAAGAAAGACAACAAAATTGGAAGAAAATGCAAGACTTGAGGTAGGAAAATTTGTTCTTTATTAGGGGATTTTTATTCAAAAACACAATAAAAAAATCAAATAACAGTTTTTTTTAAATCTAAAATTCAAAAACGCCTAGTTGCATTGATATAATCTATTTTAGAGCAACCAAGGATCTGATTCCAAGTGACGCGTATCCATTAGACAAACGAACTGGGAATATAGGAACTCCATGGAATAGGAACAATTGAATAGCTATGAATGTGGTTAAGGTGATCTCAATAGAAGCCTAAGGAACAAAACCAAAAAACAACGCCATAAGGTGCAAAAAAACTTTTACAAGTTGGTCAGTAGGATAAGCGAAGGAATTTGGGTTCAAAAAGAAGGGCAACAACAATAATGCTACGTTGTGTTTTTAGGAATAGAAACGAGCTACGATTTGATATATTATAATACTCCTTTCTATGCATGAATTAAAAGTTATAACAATTTAAAGTTACAACCAAAATTATTAACTTTTTTTCGATACTGTGAATTGCAATAGCTCTCTTGGTTTTTCGAAGAACAAAGATAGATTAAACACAAAAATAAAAGAACAAGAAAAAGATACAAAGAATTTAAAGAAAAATGCGAAACGAAATATAAATACGAAAAGAACGACAACAAAATTGGAAGAAAACGCAAGACTTGAGGTCGGAAAATTTGTTCTTTATTTGGGGATTTTTACTCAAAAACACAAAAAAAAATCAAATAGCAGCTTTTTTTAAATCTAAAATTCAAAAACGCCTAGTTGCATAGAGATAATCTATTTTAGAGCAACCAAGGATCTGATTCCAAATGACGCGTATCCATTAGGCAAACGAACTGGGAATATAGGAACTCCATGGAATAGGAACAATTGAATAGCTATGAATGTGGTTAAGATGATCAGAATAGAAGCCTAAGGCACAAAACCAAAAAAAACGCCACAAGGTGCGAAAAACTTTTAGCATTTGGTCAATTGGATAAACGAAGGAATTTGGGTTCAAAAAGAAGGGGAACAACAATAATGCTACGTTGTGTTTTTAGGAATAGAAACGAGCTACGATTTGATATATTATAATACTCCTTTCTATGCATGAATTAAAAGTTATAACAATTTAAAGTTACAACCAAAATTATTAACTTTTTTTTCGATAATGTGAATTGCAATAGCTCTCTTGGTTTTTCGAAGAACAAAGATAGATTAAACACAGAAATAAAAGAACAAGAAAAAGATACAAAGAATTTAAAGAAAAATGCGAAACGAAATATTAATACGAAAAGAACGACAACAAAATTGGAAGAAAACGCAAGACTTGAGGTAGGGAAATTTGTTCTTTATTAGGGGATTTTTACTCAAAAACACAATAAAAATCAAATAACAGTTTTTTTTAAATCTAAAATTCAAAAACGCCTAGTTGCATAGAGATAATGTATTTTAGAGCAACCAAGGATCTGATTCCAAATGACGCGTATCCATTAGGCAAACGAACTGGGAATATAGGAACTATATGGAATAGGAACAATTGAATAGCTATGAATGTGGTTAAGGTGATTGGAATAGAAGCCTAAGGAACAAAACCAAAAAACAACGCCACAAGGTGCAAAAAAACTTTTACAAGTTGGTCAGTAGGATAAACGAAGGAATTTGGGTTCAAAAAGAAGGGGAACAACAATAATGCTACGTTGTGTTTTTAGGAATAGAAACGAGCTACGATTTGATATATTATAATACTCCTTTCTATGCATGAATTAAAAGTTATAACAATTTAAAGTTACAACCAAAATTATTAACTTTTTTTCCGATACTGTGAATTGCAATAGCTCTCTTGGTTTTTTGAAGAACAAAGAAAGATTAAACACAGAAATAAAAGAACAAGAAAAAGATACAAAGAATTTAAAGAAAAATGCGAAACGAAATATAAATACGAAAAGAACGACAACAAAATTGGAAGAAAACGCAAGACTTGAGGTAGGAAAATTTGTTCTTTATTTGGGGATTTTTACTCAAAAACACAAAAAAAAATCAAATAATAGCTTTTTTTAAATCTAAAATTCAAAAACGCCTAGTTGCATAGAGATAATCTATTTTAGAGCAACCAAGGATCTGATTCCAAATGACGCGTATCCATTAGGCAAACGAACTGGGAATATAGGAACTCCATGGAATAGGAACAATTGAATAGCTATGAATGTGGTTAAGGTGATCGGAATAGAAGCCTAAGGAACAAAACCAAAAAACAACGCCACAAGGTGCAAAAAAACTTTTACAAGTTGGTCAGTAGGATAAACGAAGTAATTTGGGTTCAAAAAGAAGGGGAAAAACAATAATGCTACGTTGTGTTTTTAGGAATAGAAACGAGCTACGATTTGATATATTATAATACTCCTTTCTATGCATGAATTAAAAGTTATAACAATTTAAAGTTACAACCAAAATTATTAACTTTTTTTTCGATACTATGAATTGCAATAGCTCTCTTGGTTTTTCGAAGAACAAAGAAAGATTAAACACAGAAATAAAAGAACAAGAAAAAGATACAAAAAATTTAAAGAAAAATGCGAAACGAAATATAAATATGAAAAGAACGACAACAAAATTGGAAGAAAACGCAAGACTTGTGGTAGGAAAATTTGTTCTTTATAAGGGGATTTTTATTCAAAAACACAATAAAAAATCAAATAACAGTTTTTTTAAATCTAAAATTCAAAAACAGCTAGATGCATAGAGATAATCTATTTTAGAGCAACCAAGGATCTGATTCCAAATGACGCGTATCCATTAGGAAAACAAACTGGAAATATAGGAACTCCATGGAATAGGAACAATTGAATAGCTATGAATGTGGTTAAGGTGATCGGAATAGAAGCCTAAGGAAGAAAACCATAAAACAACGCGACAAGGTGCAAAAAAACCTTTACAAGTTGGTCTGTAGGATAAACGAAGTAATTTGGTTTCAAAAAAATGGAGAAAAGAACTAATGCTACGTTGTGTTTTTAGGAATAGAAACGAGCTAAGATTTGATATATTATAATACTCATTTCTATGCATGAATTAAAAGTTATAACAATTTAAAGTTACAACCAAAATTATTAACTTTTTTTTTATACTGTGAATTGCAATAGCTCTCTTGGTTTTTTCGAACAACAAAGATAGATTAAACACATAAATAAAAGAACAAGAAGAAGATACAAAGAATTTAAAGAAAAATGCGAAACGAAATATAAATACGAAAAGAACGACAACAAAATTGGAAGAAAACGCAAGACTTGAGGTAGGAAAATTTGTTCTTTATTAATGGATTTTTACTCAAAAACACAATAAAAAATCAAATAACAGTTTTTTTTAAATCTAAAATTCAAAAACGCCTAGTTGCATAGAGATAATCTATTTTAGAGCAACCAAGGATCTGATTCCAAATGACGCGTATCCATTAGGCAAACGAACTGGGAATATAGGAACTCCATGGAATAGGAACAATTGAATAGCTATGAATGTGGTTAAGGTGATCGGAATAGAAGCCTAAGGAACAAAACCAAAAACAACGCCACAAGGTGCAAAAAAACTTTTACAAGTTGGTCAGTAGGATAAACGAAGGAATTTGGGTTCAAAAAGAAGGGGAACAACAATAATGCTACGTTGTGTTTTTAGGAATAGAAACGAGCTACGATTTGATATATTATAATACTCCTTTCTATGCATGAATTAAAAGTTATAACAATTTAAAGTTACAACCAAAATTATTAACTTTTTTTTCGATATTGTGAATTGCAATAGCTCTCTTGGTTTTTCGAAGAACAAAGATAGATTAAACACAAAAATAAAAGAACAAGAAAAAGATACAAAGAATTTAAAGAAAAATGCAAAACGAAATATAAATACGAAAAGAACGACAACAAAATTGGAAGAAAACGCAAGACTTGAGGTAGGAAAATTTGTTCTTTATTAGGGGATTTTACTCAAAAACACAATAAAAAATCAAATAACAGTTTTTTTTAATCTAAAATTCAAAAACGCCTAGTTGCATAGAGATAATCTATTTTAGAGCAACCAAGGATCTGATTCCAAATGTCGCGTATCCATTAGGCAAACGAATTGGGAATATAGGAACTCCGTGGAATAGGAACAATAGAATAGCTATGAATGTGGTTAAGGTGATCGGAATAGAAGCCTCAGGAACAAAACCAAAAAACAACGCCACAAGGTGCAAAAAACCTTTTTCAAGTTGGTCAGTAGGATAAACGAAGGAATTTGGGTTCAAAAAGAAGGGGAACAACAATAATGCTACGTTATGTTTTTAGGAATAGAAACGAGCTAAGATTTGATATATTATAATACTCATTTCTATGCATGAATTAAAAGTTATAACAATTTAAAGTTACAACCAAAATTATTAACTTTTTTTTTGATACTGTGAATTGCAATAGCTCTCTTGGTTTTTTCGAACAACAAAGATAGATTAAACACATAATTAAAAGAACAAGAAAAAGATACAAAGAATTTAAAGAAAAATGCTAAACGAAATATAAATACGAAAAGAACGACAACAAAATTGGAAGAAAACGCAAGACTTGAGGTAGGAAAATTTGTTTTTTATTAGGGGAATTTTTCTCAAAAACACAATAAAAAATCAAATAAGGATTTTGTTTTAAAATCTAAAATTCAAAAACGCCTAGTTGCATAGAGATAATCTATTTTAGAGCAACCAAGGATCTGATTCCAAATGTCGCGTATCCATTAGGCAAACGAACTGGGAATATAGGAACTCCGTGGAATAGGAACAATAGAATAGCTATGAATGTGGTTAAGGTGATCGGAATAGAAGCCTGAGGAACAAAACCAAAAAACAACGCCACAAGGTGCAAAAAACTTTTACAAGTTGGTCAGTAGGATAAACGAAGGAATTTGGGTTCAAAAAGAAGGGGAACAACAATAATGCTACGTTGTGTTTTTAGGAATAGAAACGAGCTACGATTTGATATATTATAATACTCCTTTCTATGCATGAATTAAAAGTTATAACAATTTAAAGTTACAACCAAAATTATTAACTCTTTTTTCGATACTGTGAATTGCAATAGCTCTCTTGGTTTTTGGAAGAACAAAGATAGAATAAACACAGAAATAAAAGAAAAAGATACAAAGAATTTAAAGAAAAATGCAAAACGAAATATAAATACGAAAAGAACGACAACAAAATTGGAAGAAAACGCAAGACTTGAGGTAGGAAAATTTGTTCTTTATTAGGGGATTTTTACTCAAAAACACAATAAAAAATCAAATAACAGTTTGTTTTTAAATCTAAAATTCAAAAACGCCTAGTTGCATAGAGATAATCTATTTTAGAGCAACCAAGGATCTGATTCCAAATGACGCGTATCCATTAGGCAAACGAACTGGGAATATAGGAACTCAATGGAATAGGAACAATTGAATAGCTATGAACGTGGTTAAGGTTATTGGAATAGAAGCCTAAGGAACAAAACCGAAAAACAACGGCACAAGGTGCAAAAACAATTTTCAGGTTGGTCAGTAGGATAAGCGAAGGAATTTGGGTTCAAAAAGAAGGGGAACAACAATAATGCTACGTTGTGTTTTTAGGAATAGAAACGAGCTACGATTTGATATATTATAATACTCCTTTCTATGCATGAATTAAAAGTTATAACAATTTAAAGTTACAACCAAAATTATTAACTTTTTTTTCGATACTGTGAATTGCAATAGCTCTCTTGGTTTTTCGAAGAACAAAGATAGATTAAACACAGAAATAAAAGAACAAGAAAAAGATACAAAGAATTTAAAGAAAAAAGCGAAACGAAATATAAATACGAAAAGAACGACAACAAAATTGGAAGAAAACGCAAGACTTAAGGTAGGGAAATTTGTTCTTTATTAGGGGATTTTTACTCAAAAACACAATAAAAAATCAAATAACAGTTTTTTTTAAATCTAAAATTCAAAAACGCCTAGTTGCATAGAGATAATCTATTTTAGAGCAACCAAGGATCTGATTCCAAATGACGCGTATCCATTAGGCAAACGAACTGGGAATATAGGAACTCCATGGAATAGGAACAATTGAATAGCTATGAATGTGGTTAAGGTGATTGGAATAGAAGCCTAAGGAACAAAACCAAAAAACAACGCCACAAGGTGCAAAAAAACTTTTACAATTTGGTCAGTAGGATAAACGAAGGAATTTGGGTTCAAAAAGAAGGGGAACAACAATAATGCTACGTTGTGTTTTTAGGAATAGAAACGAGCTACGATTTGATATATTATAATACTCCTTTCTATGCATGAATTAAAAGTTATAACAATTTAAAGTTACAACCAAAATTATTAACTTTTTTCGACACTGTGATTGGCAAGAGCTCTCTTGTTTTTTCGATGAACAAAGATAGATTAAACACATAAATAAAAGAACAAGAAAAAGATACAAAGAATTTAAAGAAAAATGCAAAACGAAATATAAATACGAAAAGAACGACAACAAAATTGGAAGAAAACGCAAGACTTGAGGTAGGAAAATTTGTTCTTTATTAGGGGATTTTTACTCAAAAACACAATAAAAAATCAAATAACAGTTTGTTTTTAAATCTAAAATTCAAAAACGCCTAGTTGCATAGAGATAATCTATTTTAGAGCAACCAAGGATCTGATTCCAAATGACGCGTATCCATTAGGCAAACGAACGGGGAATATAGGAACTCAATGGAATAGGAACAATTGAATAGCTATGAACGTGGTTAAGGTGATCGGAATAGAAGCCTAAGGAACAAAACCAAAAAACAACGCCACAAGGTGCAAAAAACTTTTACAAGTTGGTCAGTAGGATAAGCGAAGGAATTTGGGTTCAAAAAGAAGGGGAACAACAATAATGCTACGTTGTGTTTTTAGGAATAGAAACGAGCTACGATTTGATATATTATAATACTCCTTTCTATGCATGAATTAAAAGTTATAACAATTTAAAGTTACAACCAAAATTATTAACTTTTTTTCGATACTGTGAATTGCAATAGCTCTCTTGGTTTTTGGAAGAACAAAGATAGAATAAACACAGAAATAAAAGAACAAGAAAAAGATACAAAGAATTTAAAGAAAAATGCAAAACGAAATATAAATACGAAAAGAACGACAACAAAATTGGAAGAAAACGCAAGACTTGAGGTAGGAAAATTTGTTCTTTATTAGGGGATTTTTACTCAAAAACACAATAAAAATCAAATTACAGTTTTTTTTTTAAATATAAAATTCAAAAACGCCTAGTTGCATAGAGATAATCTATTTTAGAGCAACCAAGGATCTGATTCCAAATGACGCGTATCCATTAGGCAAACGAACGGGGAATATAGGAACTCAATGGAATAGGAACAATTGAATAGCTATGAACGTGGTTAAGGTTATTGGAATAGAAGCCTAAGGAACAAAACCAAAAAACAACGCCACAAGGTGCAAAAAAACTTTTACAAGTTGGTCAGTAGGATAAGCGAAGGAATTTGGGTTCAAAAAGAAGGGGAACAACAATAATGCTACGTTGTGTTTTTAGGAATAGAAACGAGCTACGATTTGATATATTATAATACTCCTTTCTATGCATGAATTAAAAGTTATAACAATTTAAAGTTACAACCAAAATTATTAACTCTTTTTCGACATCGTGAATTGCAATAGCTCTCTTGGTTTTTCAAGAATAAAGATAGATTAAACACAGAAATAAAAGAACAAGAAAAAAATACAAAGATTTAAAGAAAAATGCGAAACAAAATCTAAATACGAAAAGAACGACAACAAAATTGGAAGAAAACGCAAGACTTGAGGTAGGAAAATTTGTTCCTTATTTGGGGATTTTTTATCAAAAACACAATAAAAAATCAAATAACAGTTTTTTTTTATTCTAAAATTCAAAAACGCCTAGTTGCATAGAGATAATCTATTTTAGAGCAACCAAGGATCTGATTCCAAATGACGCGTATCCATTAGGCAAACGAACTGGGAATATAGGAACTCCATGGAATAGGAACAATTGAATAGCTATGAATGTGGTTAAGGTGATCGGAATAGAAGCCTAAGGAACAAAACAAAAACAAGGCCACAAGGTACAAAAAACTATTACAAGTTGGTCAAGAGGATAAGCGAAGGAATTTGGGTTCAAAAAGAAGGGAACAACAATAATGCTACGTTGTGTTTTTAGGAATAGAAACGAGCTACGATTTGATATATTATAATACTCCTTTCTATGCATGAATTAAAAGTTATAACAATTTAAAGTTACAACCAAAATTATTAACTTTTTTTTTATACTGTGAATTGCAATAGCTCTCTTGGTTTTTTCGAACAACAAAGATAGATTAAACACATAAATAAAAGAACAAGAAAAAGATACAAAGAATTTAAAGAAAAATGCAAAACGAAATATAAATACGAAAAGAACGACAACAAAATTGGAAGAAAACGCAAGACTTGAGGTAGGAAAATTTGTTCTTTATTAGGGGATTTTTACTCAAAAACACAATAAAAAATCAAATAACAGTTTGTTTTTAAATCTAAAATTCAAAAACGCCTAGTTGCATAGAGATAATCTATTTTAGAGCAACCAAGGATCTGATTCCAAATGACGCGTATCCATTAGGCAAACGAACTGGGAATATAGGAACTCCATGGAATAGGAACAATTGAATAGCTATGAATGTGGTTAAGGTTATTGGAATAGAAGCCTAAGGAACAAAACCAAAAAACAACGGCACAAGGTGCAAAAGAACTTTTACAGGTTGGTCAGTAGGATAAGCGAAGGAATTTGGGTTCAAAAAGAAGGGGAACAACAATAATGCTACGTTGTGTTTTTAGGAATAGAAACGAGCTACGATTTGATATATTATAATACTCCTTTCTATGCATGAATTAAAAGTTATAACAATTTAACGTTACAACCAAAATTATTAACTTTTTTTTCGTTACTGTGAATTGGAATAGCTCTCTTGGTTTTTGGAAGAACAAAGATAGAATAAACACAGAAATAAAAGAACAAGAAAAAGATAAAAATAATTTAAAGAAAAATGCAAAACTAAATCTAAATACGAAAAGAACGACAACAAAATTGGAAGAAAACGCAAGACTTGAGGTAGGAAAATTTGTTCTTTATTAATGGATTTTTACTCAAAAACACAATAAAAAATCAAATTACAGTTTTTTTTAAATCTAAAATTCAAAAAGGCCTAGATGCATAGAGATAATCTATTTCAAAGCAACCAAGGATCTGATTCCAAATGACGCGTATCCATTAGGCAAACGGAATTGGGAATATAGGAACTCCATGGAATAGGAACAATTGAATAGCTATGAATGTGGTTAAGGTGATCGGAATAGAAGCCTAAGGAACAAAACCAAAAAACAACGTCACAAGGTGCAAAAAAAGTTTTACAAGTTGTTCAGTAGGATAAACGAAGGAATTTTTGGTTCAAAAAGAAGGGGAACAACAATAATGCTACGTTGTGTTTTTAGGAATAGAAACGAGCTACGATTTGATATATTATAATACTCCTTTCTATGCATGAATTAAAAGTTATAACAATTTAAAGTTACAACCAAAATTATTAACTTTTTTTCCGATACTGTGAATTGCAATAGCTCTCTTGGTTTTTTCGAACAACAAAGATAGATTAAACACATAATTAAAAGAACAAGAAAAAGATACAAAGAATTTAAAGAAAAATGCTAAACGAAATATAAATACGAAAAGAACGACAACAAAATTGGAAGAAAACGCAAGACTTGAGGTAGGAAAATTTGTTTTTTATTAGGGGAATTTTTCTCAAAAACACAATAAAAAATCAAATAACAGTTTTTTTTAAATCTAAAATTCAAAAACGCCTAGTTGCATAGAGATAATCTATTTTAGAGCAACCAAGGATCTGATTCCAAATGACGCGTATCCCTTAGCCAAACGAACTGGGAATATAGGAACTCCATGGAATAGGAACAATTGAATAGCTATGAATGTGGTTAAGGTGATCGGAATAGAAGCCTAAGGAACAAAACCAAAAAACAACGCCACAAGGTGCAAAAAAACTTTTACAAGTTGGTCAATAGGATAAACAAAAGAATTTGGGTTCAAAAAGACAGAGAACTGAAATAATGCTACGTTGTGTTTTTAGGAATAGAAACGAGCTACGATTTGATATATTATAATACTCCTTTCAATGCATGAATTAAAAGTTATAACAATTTAAAGTTACAACCAAAATTATTAACTTTTTTTTCGATACTTTGAATTGCAATAGCTCTCTTTGTTTTTCGAAGACCAAAAATAGATTAAACACAGAAATTAAAGAACATGAAAAAGATACGAATAATTTAAAGAAAAATCCAAAACGAAATCAAAACACGAAAAGAACGACTACAAAATTGAAACAAAACGCAAGACTTGAGGTAGGAAAATTTGTTCTTTATTACGTGATTTTTACAAAAACACACAATAAAAAATCAAATAACTGTTTTTTTAAATCTAAAATTCAAAAACCCCTAGTTGCATAGAGATAATCTATTTTAGAGCAACCAACTATATGATTCCAAATGACGCGTATCCATTAGGCAAACGAACTGGGAATATAGGAACTCTATGGAATAGGAACAATTGAATAGCTATGAATGTGGTTAAGGTGAACTAAATAGAAGGCTAATGAACAAAACCAAAAAATAAACACCACAAGGTGCAAAAACTTTTACAAGTTGGTCAAGAGGGATAAACGAAGGAATTTGGGTTCAAAAAGGAAGGGTAACAACAATAATGCTACGTTGTGTTTTTAGGAATAGAAACGAGCTACGATTTGATATATTATAATACTCCTTTCTATGCATGAATTAAAAGTTATAACAATTTAAAGTTACAACCAAAATTATTAACTTTTTTTTCGATAATGTGAATTACAATAGATCTCTTCGTTTTTCGAAGAACAAAGATAGAGTAAACACAGAAATAAAAGAACAAGAAAAAGATACAAAGAAGTTAAAAAAAAATGCGAAGGGAAGTATTAATACGAAAAGAAAGACAACAAAATTGGAACAAACCGCAAGAGTTAAAGTAGGAAAATTTTTTCCTTATTTGGGGGTTTTTTATCAAAAACACAATAAAAATCAAATAACAGTTTTTTTAAATCTAAAATTCAAAAACGCCTAGTTGCATAGAGATAATCTATTTTAGAGCAACCAAGGATCTGATTCCAAATGACGCGTATCCATTAGGCAAACGAACTGGGAATATAGGAACTCTAAGGAATAGGAACAATTGAATAGCTGTGAATGTGGTTAAGTTGATCATAATAGATGCCTAAGGAACAAAACCAATAAACAACGAAACAAGGTGCGAAAAAACTTTTAGCAGTTGGTCAATTGCATAAACGAAGGAATTTGGGTTCAAAAAGAAGAGGAACAACAATAATGCTACGTTGTGTTTTTAGGAATAGAAAAGTGCTACGATTTGATATATTATAATAGTCCTTCCGATGCATGAGTAAAAAGTTATAACAATTTAAAGTTACAACCAAAATTATTAACTTTTTTTTAATAAAGTGAATTGCAATAGCTCTCTTGGTTTTCCATGAACAAAGATAGATTAAACACGGAAATAAAAGAACAAGAAAAAGATACAAAGAATATAACAAAAAATGCGAAACGAAATATAAATACGAAAAGAATGACAAAAAATTGGAAGAAAACGCAAGACTTGAGGTAGGAAATTTTGTTCTTTATTATAGGACTTTTACTCAAAAACACAATAAAAATCAAATTGCAGTTTTTTTTTAAATCTAAAATTCAAAAACGCCAAGATGCATAGAGATAATATATTTTAGAGCAACCAAGGATCTGATTCCAAATGACGCGTATCCATTAGGCAAACGAACTGGGAATATAGGAACTCCATGGAATAGGAACAATTGAATAGCTATGAATGTGGTTAAGGTGATTGGAATAGAAGCCTAAGGAACAAAACCAAAAAAGAACGCCACAAGGTGCAAAAAAACTTTTACAAGTTGGTGAGTAGGATAAACGAAGGAATTTGGGTTCAAAAAGAAGGGGAACAACAATAATGCTACGTTGTGTTTTTAGGAATAGAAACGAGCTACGATTTGATATATTATAATACTCCTTTCTATGCATGAATTAAAAGTTATAACAATTTAAAGTTACAACCAAAATTATTAACTCTGTTTCGACATCGTGAATTGCAATAGCTCTCTTGGTTTTTCGAAGAACAAAGATAGATTCAACACAGAAATAAAAGAACAAGAAAAAGATACAAAGAATTTAAAGAAAAATGCAAAACGAAATATAAATACGAAAAGAACGACAACAAAATTGGAAGAAAACGCAAGACTTGAGGTAGGAAAATTTGTTCTTTATTAGGGGATTTTTACTCAAAAACACAATAAAAAATCAAATAACAGTTTTTTTTAAATCTAAAATTCAAAAACGCCTAGTTGCATAGAGATAATCTATTTTAGAGCAACCAAGGATCTGATTCCAAATGACGCGTATCCATTAGGCAAACGAATTGGGAATATAGGAACTCCATGGAATAGGAACAATTGAATAGCTATGAATGTGGTTAAGGTGATCCGAATAGAAGCCTAAGGAACAAAACAAAAAAACAACGCCACAAGGTGCAAAAAACTTTTACAAGTTGGTCAGTAGGATAAACGAAGGAATTTGGGTTCAAAAAGAAGGGGAACAACAATAATGCTACGTTGTGTTTTTAGGAATAGAAACGAGCTACGATTTGATATATTATAATACTCCTTTCTATGCATGAATTAAAAGTTATAACAATTTAAAGTTACAACCAAAATTATTAACTTTTTTTTCGATACTGTGAATTGCAATAGCTCTCTTGGTTTTTCGAAGAACAAAGATAGATTAAACACATAAATAAAAGAACAAGAAAAAGATACAAAGAATTTAAAGAAAAATGCGAAACGAAATATAAATACGAAAAGAACGACAACAAAATTGGAAGAAAACGCAAGACTTGAGGTAGGAAAATTTGTTCTTTATTAGGGGATTTTTACTCAAAAACACAATAAAAAATCAAATAACAGTTTTTTTTAAATCTAAAATTCAAAAACGCCTAGTTGCATAGAGATAATCTATTTTAGAGCAACCAAGGATCTGATTCCAAATGACGCGTATCCATTAGGCAAACGAACTGGGAATATAGGAACTCCATGGAATAGGAACAATTGAATAGCTATGAATGTGGTTAAGGTGATCAAAATAGAAGCCTAAGGAACAAAACCAAAAAACAACGCCACAAGGTGCCAAAAACTTTTACAAGTTGGTCAATAGGATAAACGAAGGAATTTGGGTTCAAAAAGAAGGGGAACAACAATAATGCTACGTTGTGTTTTTAGGAATAGAAACGAGCTACGATTTGATATATTATAATACTCCTTTCTATGCATGAATTAAAAGTTATAACAATTTAAAGTTACAACCAAAATTATTAACT